>HE670558.1:293858-364471 GCA_000313835.2 Heliconius melpomene melpomene | reverse complement strand
AAAAATATATCGATTCTATTTATAGGGTAAGATAGTATGCCATCTTATACTCACGTTTTGTATGTCATCTTACCCAATAGATATATGAAGTTAATTTTAACCGTTGTGACAAAAGTTTACAGGTCAGGATGCGCTTTTAGCGTTAGTTGTGTCATATAATAATGCTATTTTACATTTATAATTAGTTCAAATAGAAAATCTTTATCTTACATGTCTTTTCACCATCAAGCAAAAGCGAAAGAAAAATTGTTGCAATTGAAAATAACGAAAACATGAATTACTTGCAAATCTGCATTCACTTTCAGCCATACTGAATTTAAGCACTAGCTGCATCTACAGACACTCTCTAAAACGTCACAAGATCGCACTTAGCGCTAATAGTTTCATCAATATTGGTAGTGTGTCATCTTATCATAGTATGCCATCTTGAGCACAATTCCCCTAATTACGAATATCATCATCAACAAATTGGCCTTCATAGAATCCAGGTGATCTCTCTTCAATGCTCTATACCTGGCGTCCAGCCTTTTACAAATTTAAAATTTATTTGCAAATTTACAAATATTTAACCAAAAAAAATTAAATAATATAATAATTAACAAATATACTGTGAATAATCATCGCCACCTCTTTTATTATTTTATATTATTCTATTAACCGACTTATTAATAGAGGTAGTATAATAGTCTGAGGTGGTGATTATTCACAGTATTTTTGCTCTCCTGTAAAATTTACAAAATGTAAATACGTTCAACTGGCTCTTTTGCCGCGATAAATGTAATTTAAGGTTTTTTATTTATTGCTCAGCTGGTATCTTCAAATATAATCGTGAGAGTGTATCCAGTTGAATGTAATGTCATACCGACCTTGTAAGGACGTCATGATATAGCGTTATTGAATAATTATGTTAGGTACATACAGCTCTACCTTGAACTTTTTCGTAATTTCCTTAAAGAATTTAAGGGTTACGTAGTACTGGTAATTTATATTAATTATACAAGGCTGGCAAAATATTCTATTTTTAACTTTTACATAAGAATTATTAATGGATTAAAACTCGATTTGTATCTGATATTTTCGCAGTTTAGAATAATACATAAAAAAGACATACCCTCAACAAAAACTCGTTGATTTATGTTCAACCGTAATGTTGGCCGTAACCTTAATCAAAGTTATACTTATAAATTAAAAGATAATAAATAATAAAATAAAAATACTTCATTATTTATTGTGAATACTAATATTATGTTTATTTAATGTTTTGAATATGTAAATCTGTAAGATTTAAGCATTACCTCAATGTTATTTTAAATCGTTAGAGTCCAGTTTGGAGTTTAACGTGCAACCTCTTTAAGTGATCCTTCCATTAAAAATAAAGACGCGACATTTAAATGTATTAGCTTGTATTAGGAAAAATATTTAAAAGTCTAAACGTTTTTTTTTACAGATATGCCGAAGTATTAAATTTAGCTGGAGGTGCCAAAAGCAATTATACATTTCCTAAAGGGTTCCTTTTCGGCGTTTCTACTGCAGCTATACAAATAGAAGGAGCTTGGAACGTGGATGGTAATATACTCGTAGCTATGAATATACTTGGACGTCTTGAACTGATTTATTGATCAAGCTGTCCTCAAACTTTTTAGTAAAATTTTACTTATTATAATATTTTTTATAAACATTAAATTAAAAAATAAATACATACTTAATGTTCATAGGTTACATAAGCATCATACTATGGTTTTACTTCTTTTACCTTTAAGTTCATAAATATGTGTAATGCCCAAAAATCTGTGTATTTGAGTTATATATTACAAATATTATTAATGGGATTTTTTTAAACTAATGGGAAATTTCGTTTGTATTTTCAGGAAAAACAGAAAATATATGGGATCATTTAGTTCACACGAATCCAAAGTTTACCAAAGATGGGTCTACTCCAGAAGTGGCAGCGGATTCTTATCATCAATACAAAAGAGACGCTGAAATGGTCCATCAACTCGGTGTTGATATTTACAGATTCTCCATGTCCTGGCCTAGAATATTACCAAACGGTTTAGCTAACAAAGTGAATCCTCTCGGCATTCAGTATTATAAAAATTTAATAAGTGAATTGGAAAGATATAACATTACACCTATGGTTACAATTTATCATTGGGATCTGCCGCAGAAGTTACAAGATATAGGTGGCTGGACGAATGCTCACATCATAGACTATTACACGGACTACGCGAACGTTCTGTTTGAAAACTTTGCAGATAAAGTGAAGTATTGGGTGACATTCAATGAGCCGATGCAGACCTGCTTGGAGGGCTACGGCAACACGTACCGGGCGCCGGCCCTCAACCGCCACGGTGTTGCTGAATATTTATGCACCCATAATTTACTGAAAGCGCACGCGAGCGTCTACCATTTATTCGCTCAACAGTATCGTCCTATTTACGGAGGTTAGTAAAAAAACTACAAACGACAATATTAAATTTAAACTTTTTTAATTTCACTTAAACGTTGTGTAACTTACTGCAAGTTATACTTTCACCGTGTTTGAAAGTTAACTTTCATAAATTTCTCGTTTTTTTTTTTAATAAAATATATAAAATAATAAATATTTCCATTTTAAACTATAATTACGTAGTAAATTACACATTTCGATGAGGTTATTTACTCACATACGTGGAATGTTAATACCACAACCCATGGACACAGCAAATTGCTTAGAGGTAGTTACTGAGATAAATATTGATAGAATCATTACAATTAAACTTTGTTTCTCAATCTTCGACGTGTTTTAAGCACGTTCTTACCTCTTAATGTAATTTGATCATAATTTTTTTAATTAATTGAATTGGCCTTTACAAAGATTACTTACAAAGTATACGTCGAGTTAATTACTTAAAAACTTATTTATATTTACCTTACGTAACTGTAATAATTTAATTGCTATATCATAACTTTAGAGTGTACCTGGTTAAATTTATAGTTGTTTTTTTCAAGGTTCTGTAACCAAAGGGTAACAGGACCCTTTTACTAATAATTAGCTGTGTGTTCGTCTGTCATCAGGCTGTATCTGATAGTTGAAATTTTCTCATATAACGTATGTCTGTAGTCGCTGTAACAACATATACAAAAATTCAGATTAAAAGAATTATTCAAGAGAATTCTCACACAACAAACGCGATTCTATAGTTAATGGTACGGAACCCTTTGTGTGCCAGTCCTACTCGCAGTTGGACAGTTTTTATTTTATTTCAGCTTCCGCATTTTTACATAAATACAACTAAGATGCCCCAATTATTGCTTATTTTAAAAACATTACGTATGTTATAAGAGGCGGAACTTGTTGCCAAAAAATTGTCTTGACAAACCTGATTAACAAAGATTTTAAATATAAAAAAATACGGTTTTGTGAATATTGAACCTCTAACTATCGCGTTCAGGTACTTGCTAACAGTGCAGCGTTTGTCGTCGATAATTATATAAAATAAATAAATTATAAGTCCCAGGTTTCAATTTCAATCTACCAACAGTAATTTTAATTTCATAATAGGTCATTAAAAGTTTATAACGTGAACATAAAAACTTATAAAAGTATTATGATAACTGCTGGCGTAACATTCACAATATGTCATAATTTAACAATAAAAGGATAAATTTCACAGTCTTAATTACTGTGAAATTTATCCTATTATTGCATTTTATAAATGGAATTTAAATTGCATCCACTGCTATTATATATTACACTTAAGTTACAAACACAAAAACTATAAGTCATTTGAGGGTCGTGCCGCAAGGTACAAAGTGTGGCTGTAAACGGGATAGGTCGTGGGTTCGATTCCCACTCGAGGAAATGAAATATTTGAATTTTCTTCGCTTTCGCTCTGGCGTCGAAGCAAAGCGCGGCTTTAAGTTCCTTCAATCAACAAGCAATTCCTTCAAAATTCCGCAAAATGGAGAATGGAGTATCTTAACACTAGCTTCTCTCTGCCTACCCTGCTATGTGCGGGATACAGCGTGACCCTAAAAAAATCATTACTATCATTATGGTATGACATTAACAAATAATTTGTAATCATTATTTCAGGTAAAATCGGTATGTCGTTAGATTCTAATTGGGCCGAGCCAAAAACTAATTCTTCGAAGGACCGAGAGGCTGTTGAACGCTACCTTCAAACACATGTAAGCCCGTCTTTATAATCTTTGAGATTTTTTCTTTTGCATTATTTCTTATATATTTATGATTATAATATTTATCAGAATAATTCGTTTCCAATTTTTCGTTGTATGACAAAGTAGAGATTTTAAATAGTAGCGCTATGTTTTTCACAAAAAAGAAAACGGATTACTTCCAATGATTTATATATGTGTATATTGTTTAGCTTAATGCTTTGTCTCTGAAATATTAAGATGAAGAGAATCTGATGTTAGGATACTCTGTTCTCCGTTTTTCGCCCGCATTCGATATATTCGACGGCCTCATTTAGGTCACCTCGACGTATTTAAGTAATTAGTATCTACTACTTGTGTTACTTGATAGTGTCATGTGTTGTCAATTAACTAATTTAGACGTACTTATCTTGCATTTTTTATAAAGTAGGTTACTGTTTTTTTTTTTCAATTTTATTATTAGCATAATGATAATTACGCATATTTTTAGCTTCTCGCGTGTATCACGTCACATATGCGGGTAAAAAAAAGCGAAATAAAAATATTATAATATCTTATTCCCTAGAGTGGGAAATGAACCTACAACCTGTCTAGTTAAAGTTGCTCGAGTAATTCTGGATTTGAGTATAAATACCCATATAAAATTAAATTGACTAAGTCATTCAATCAACACGCAATAAATATAAAATAAATGTGTTTTTAATTGGACGATTATTTTCAATTGCTATTTCAAATACAAAGGTAAAATTGCAATCTATCAATCAATAAATGATAGATATTAGAAACAAATTATATTTATCTCAAGCATTTTAATATTATATGGTGGGTGGAGGAACTCAAGTCCACAGTGTGGAAATGATATAATTAATAACACCCAGTGGGATTGAACCTACAACCATCGCTTATAGGAGAGATCCTATACGCGTATTTTGTTTAAGCGATAATCTATATATATAAAATCGAAAGGTCACTCACTCATCACGAAATCTCAGAAGCTACAAGTGCTAGGAATCTCAAATTTTGCATAGGAGGTATTTATAGGACGTAGGTGCTCGCTAAGACGGAAATTTGCAATATTCGATTTCTAAGGGGTTGTTTTTGGGGTCGAAAATTTGTATGAAACTTCGTTACTACAAATGCTAGGAGTCTCAAATTTTGCACAGACGTCACTAGAACGTAGTCATGGAGACAGAAATTAATAATAACATAGTTCACGCGGGTGAAACCGCGAACGGGCCGCTAGTACTTTATATATATACATGTTACATAAATATTCTCTCGAGTGGGATTTGAAACCACCACTATTGTGTTCAGTCAGGCACGTCCTAGTTGCGCCATGACGGCGTTAATCATACAAGTATCATACATTTTAATAATGTTATAATTGAAGCTAGTAAATAGTTTTATAATCACACCAAGATATTATATGTCTAAATATGCAAGTATTGTGTGGTATTTGTTTATAGAGCAATATTTTGTTATTAGAAGCCAGTAGAAGTTAAGTTAAAAGATTTAGATAAGCGTGACGGTTGTGGATTAGATTTTCACTCGTCGGAATATGTTTATTTCCTCGTTCTATTAGAAAGATATGATATAGAAGGAGTGGTGTAGAGTTTTGTCACTCAACAAGCAACGGGGCGGTTCATAGGAAATGCTGTTTCTTAACAATAGGGTCTCTGCCTACTCTACTGCCCTACCCTGCTATATGCGAGATACAGCGTAAATTTAAAACAAAAAAATCTTTCAGCTCGGTTGGTATGCACATCCAGTGTATTCTGAGGAAGGAAACTACCCCCCAGAGCTTATAAGACTTGTAGATGAAAAAAGTCGTCTGCAAAACTACACTCGTTCACGTTTACCCAAGTTCACCCCGGAAGAAGTTGCATATATAAGAGGAACAGCGGATTTCTTCGGTTTAAATCATTATACCACTTACCTTTTGAGTATGGCTGATGGAGAAGTTGGTCCTGTTCCATCTCATGAAAATGATGTCGGTATAGTTAGAGTTCAAGATCAGCATTGGCCTTCGATGTCATCGTCTGCATGGCTAAAGGTAAGCATATACATATATTTTTAAAAAAATATGTATGATCTGATGTCGCAGCAAACAAATATGTAAAAATAGTTTGAACTAAACATAAATTTCAATAAATCCACGTAAAATTAAATAAAATTAACGGCAGCCAGCTTAGATTTGAGTCCTGCAGAGAAATCTCTTGCCGCCAATGATGTTCTTTCAAGCAGAAAGTGTCTTAACACTACCCACTCCACCCAACCGGTCACGTTTTATAGTTTATCAATAAAATAACTGTTTATTAATCTTTTTATTAATAAAAGAGTATATGATCCCTTCGCCAGTGCTACTTGTATTATTTTTATCTTTTATCTATTTTTGTGTTGTTTTTCTTTTAGTAAACCAATCGTCGATATTGTTGTAGAAAATTAAAGATCAAAGATTAACTAAATATCCTATTCATAATAAAATTTTCTATGGAGAACGCTTTACAAACGGTATACGCACTGCCTTGATGTTATTAACAATTTAATTAAAATATTTTACATTTTATATTGTCCCCTCGATTATACTAGGTTGTTAGATGTATATATTGTTCCATTTTTCATTTCCTTCCCATTCCTAGAAGATATTTAAATCCACAACTGCCAGGCAGTATTCTCAAAATAATGATTAGATTTTAAAGCATTCATATCTTTAAATTCCGCTTTCTGCAAGTAGATCAATTTAATAAAGTCGAAGGCAAACCAGTCTATGATACATGTGTCATATATATTTTTAAATACTTTACTCGTAACGAGATTTTTTAATCATCTTACGTTAGTAATTGAATTAGCATCTTTAATGGTTGTTATCGACGGGTTTATAGCCATATTTCATATTTAATTTATAAATGAATATAATAATTGACAAAAAATAAATGACACTATAAAAAAAATGTATAAAAACTTCGATGTCGTGGGACAAAAGCACAAGCGTGCGATCGTAGTCACGACGGTTACTAGTTCGATTCTCATACAGGATAATGAAATATTTAATATTTTCAATTCCTCACTTTGGTAACGAGGGAAAGTGCTGTATTAAGTTTCACCACTTAACATGCATTGCCTCGAGAAGTGAGTAAGAAACGAAAAAGGTCTTAATGGAAACGGGGTGTTTAACTGTATCTAGGTTCCCGGGGTCTACCTGCCTCCTTTGCTATTTGCGGGAATATAAAATAAAATTAAATCAATATAATAAAGTAACGCGTATATTGTACCTATTTTAAAAATGAAAACCCCGAAATGCATTTGTAAACTTCGCACAGACAAGGTATCTATACTATTCATGTTAATATTAACATTGTTGTATTTGTACTTTATGTTTGCTTAACAGTTATCAAAGCTTTGTGAAAACACTTATAGCGAATGTTAAATATTATGATCTATATATAAGCTGGTTACCGATGTCGTAATGTATTTCTTTAATATCTACTGAAATCTTTTTGTTTGCTAGTTACATTTTCTTATACATATTATTTGAACAAGTTATATTATTATTTTTATTGTCGAGGATCTTATTTTATTACAATATACTGGGAAATCATAATGTAATGTTTTTATTGTTTTAAATAATGCAAGTAGTTAAGAATTAACATTAATTCAATATATTTAATAATTATATTGAATTAGTACTTACTACAATTGTATATTAATTCTTATGACTCTGGAATTGCTGAAGTATTTTTCTAATACTTTATCATTTTTCTACATTTATGAACACGTGATAACTCAAAACAAATTAAAAGGGAGCCCATTGTTTGTGCTTATTTTACCTTATTGGTTTTATTAATTAGACACAATTATATTTAAGACAAAACTGTGGTAATTATTCCTTTATTTTAAATTATATGAATATAAGAACGATGTGGTTCTGCATTTTTGAACTTGATACAAACAAGAGTGTAAACGTGACTGGTTATGGGTTCGATCCCCACTCGAGAAATGAAGTATTTATTTAAATTAATATTACGATTTCTTCGCTCTGGTGTCGAGCCAAAGCGCGGCGTTGAGTTCCACCACTTACACGCAATGCCACCAGAATTCAGCGGAAAGTGGGGAAAGGAGTGTCTCAACATAATATAATCCCTCTGCTTACCCTGCTGTGTTCGGGATACAGAGTGAAGCTGATATAATTCTTTTTTGATTCAGACAAATGATGAAAAATTTATCTATTTGTTTCTTCAATTACCTATTGTGATACAAATTAGTTTTGTTATTCACTATTATGTTGCAAAAACGTTAAATACTTAAGATTTACTGCAGTGTGTCTCAAGGAGACAAGAACAATTTAGTTTTTATGTATATCTACCTACTGAAATTTTAAAGACAATCCTTTCTTATTGCAACAAAAAAACGTTTACAAACGCGTTTTGTACGTTATTTGTCAAGGTGGTAAGCACGTCCTAATAATGTTAATGAACTTCATTGTATAAATTATTTTACTTTTTCGCCATTAAATATCTAAAACATTTTATTTAACAGGTCGTGCCATTCGGTTTCCGTCGTCTCCTCCATTGGATATCGGAAAGATATAAAAACGTGCCAATAATAGTAACAGAGAATGGCTACGCTGATTACAGCGGAGTTGACGATAAAGCGAGAGTGTCCTATTACTGTCACTACTTGAACGCACTGCTGCACGCCATCCACGAGGACCACAGCAACGTGCACGGGTACTTTGCGTGGAGTTTGATGGACAATTGGGAATGGGACGACGGTTACGTGTAAGTATTGTAATCAATATATTTGTATGATTTAAAAATATTTGCTTTAAACTGTATCCTGCACACAACTGTACATCGAACCTAGTGTTAAGACACTCCGTTTCCTATTTATAGAAGGTTTCGTAAAAAATCGGTAAGATGACCGACCGAGTCAGTCTCGAGGGTTCCATGCCAGTAAATGCAAAATTATAAAATTAGGTTTGTGGACGTACGTTGTTATTTTACGTGTAATAAACTGTAAAAAGCCGCTAGTTCAAGTGAGGTATCAGATGAAAGGGCTCTGACTAAGAAAGGCTAAATTTCAGAAAAAGCTCGAGCCCTCCAATTTTTGTACGGAACCCTCGGTGAGCGAGCCCGACTCGAGCTTGTTTTAAGTAGGTATTACAAACAAACTGCTAATGAAATGCATTACAATAATATTTATTTATTTCTACGTTACTTATATGCTTGCGGTAGGAACTTTTTTTTATGTTTAATAATATTAGTTTAATCTATATTTAATGTACCGATACTAATTATTATAAATATCACAAAGAAGAGATTCCACAAAAATAATTCATGTCTTGCTTGTATTACTTTGGAGGAATTTTATAAACTTCTAAATATCATTCTAGTTTAAACAGCTGCTGCATTATTACGTGTTGTCTGTTTCTAGTACTCAAAGCACGAACCTTAGCAACAATTTGTGTCAAGGTCCCTTGTTGAGAACTTTACCTTATAACGTGTACTTTAGTAAAAAAAGGCAGATTTGTATATTTAACGTAATGGAAAAATATCAAATATTTATGATAAATATTTATAATAATTTATTTAAATGTTTTTATGGGATTCACGAACTGTATTTGTAGAGCCGTATACAACAAGAACATCGAATACTTTAAATGAACAGTAATGTTATTAAAAAAATATTTGTTTATAAACAAGTAAAAATGTGAAATGACTATAATATGAATATGACAAACTTATGAAGATTACATGTAATTGTCTGCGAGACAATCCCCAACACACATTGCCGTTATCTGTAAATCATGACTCGTGCGTGATATCATACTAATTCATTATAATAGATCCTATCGGATGTTGTTTCTCTGTTGATAAAACTATAAATGAGTAAAAGCTTAATATATTTATCAAATTACTTTAAACTGAATCTATCCATATGATGAATCATAATAAGAAATTTTCCGAAAGTTAATCTTTTTTATTTTGTGGTGTGTGTGTATCTTCTTCATACAAGTTTTTATTCATTACTGTTCTTTTCTAGATCTCTAGAATATCTTAAAATGCAATAAAATAATATATATATTTTTTAAATATAAAATATACTGAACTAGTTAAAAAGTAACAAATATTGTTTAAATTTAATATTTTTTATAGTATAACAAGCGCCATCTATGATCAGATTATATAAATAATAAAAAGCTTACCTTTCAAATGGCACGTAGCGTTTTGTATCAAATAAATACCATTACAGATGTCACTGTAGATGTTTTACAGTTAAACGAGGCAATTACGTAATTTAATTACGTGTCGATAATTTTAAAGTAGTTAATGTCACGGATATGAGATTTTAAATAGCAAATATTATTTATAATTATATTATAAATATTACGTCAATGGAATAGTAAAAAAGTTAATAATTAATATTATATAGTAGAGTATATAAATAAAACACATTTTGTCTCAAATCTTGTTATATTTTCACTCGTTATTTATGTAAATGCAATTGCAGGTCCCGCTTCGGTCTTTACTTAGTTGATTTCAAGAGCCCTAATAAGACGAGGACGCCGAAGGACTCAGCGCGACTCTTTTCGAAGGTCATATCCTCGAGAGCCCTGCCCGAGAACTACGACCCCGACGACTTCACCGCGTTCTCCGGCGCCCCGACCCTCGTCCCCACAATACTACTCCTCTCACCAATTTACAGGCTACTTATATGACATGTAAATTAATGCCACTAATAAAACTATCATTACATTAATTATTTAATCTTATTTTCACTTCAACTTGATCCCTAAATAACTTTATGCTATGGCGGAATTATAATTAGGCCGAAAATATGAATTTAAGTAGCTAATAATATAAAATGTTTTAAATAGATTCATCAATAAAAAATACTTTTAAACATAAAAACACACACAGTTATCGAATATAACTTAAAGTAGGTATATCTAAACATAAATTTCTCATTTCTCGCATAATGTGCGAGCACAGCACAAGATAACGATATTTTAAACGACATATAAGTAGATGAAAGCATAATATATAAGTCCGCCACTTATGCTAGGGTGAGTTAATACTCTACTGAGATGAGTTTGCTGGCGTTATCTCTAGCGACGTCCCGTCTAAGCTGGGCTTGAATAGAAGCGAATGACTTGCCCTTGGTCTCGGGCAGCACCGCCAGCATAAACATAAGCCCCAGTAACGAGAACACGGAAAAACCCCAAAATACTGTGTAAATACCCCACGCATCTCTTACTACCTGAAATGAGAAAAAGAAATGTTAAGTATTTAAAGTTGAGGTTCCTTTATATTATATTTCTGTATAAAATTAAAGAGTTTCAAAATTGAATTTAAAAGAGAATGAATTTAATTATTTAGCACTTTTCATAGGGTGGGCAGAGATCCCAGCATTAAATCAGTACACTAAATTGAGTATTTATATGTACTATGCTGGGTGGCAATCATCAAATCTCAATTTTACACTGTACCCCGCATATAGCGGGGTAGGCAGAGGGAGCCTAGTGTTAAGTTCCCTCTGCCTACTCTCGTTTTTCCACTTTCCGCCGTATATCTGAGGCATAGCGTGTTGAGTGGCGGAACTCAACATTGCCTTTACCAGAGCGAAGAAATTAAAATATTAATATAAAAACTATAGTCTAAACTTCCCTCTCTTAAGACAATTTTCTTGACACCTTAATCTTTTAAAGTCGATAAGATTAGGAACTGAATTAAATCAATTCACAATCAAGCTAAAAATAGTCTCATTACGAAGGTCTATGAGAAACGTAATTAAGTAATTTAGTGATAATAAAGCTTGTTTCTGTAATCCTATTGATCCAGGTCTTTGATAATATGAATTTACATTTATATAATACCCACCGACAGCCACTTCATTAACAAGATAAATCACTTGATAAAATCTGTTTCATTGTCTTTCCAAAATCCATTAATATAGTAAAGACAAACATTATATAAAGGTAATACAAAAGGCGGTAATAAAATGAAGATATTATGACGATAATTACCTGGAAGAGCTTTTGAACTGCGAACATAGAAAATCCAGTATAGATGTGTGCGACGCACGATGCATATAGCTTGACGTTTGTGGGGAACATTTCTCCGATAATCACGTAAGGGACCGTTGATAGCCCGACTGCGTAGCACACTATGTAGATTAGAATGGCGGTTATTGGTACCCAATAAAAGTTTGTTACGGATGAGCTATTGGTGGCGTGGAAGTAGAAATATGTGCCAATGATGCCATTCATAAATCCAACGCCCAGTGCAGACAGCAATAATAAGGGTTTTCTTCCGAGCCGGTCCACCAGCACCACTGACACGCAACATGTCAGCACCTGAACGCAACCCAGGATTATTGATTCCTGGTACGGCTCGATGTGACTGTTCGTGACTGCAAAGATAACTTGGGCGTACGCGACTACAGCAGCGCTCCCGCAAAGTTGTTGTATAGTAAACACCCCAAGGGTTATCCACAGAGCTTTCCTGTTCGTCGCTTCGGAAATTAGATCCATCCAAGTGCCTCGATTTTTCATATCTTCTTGAACGCTAACTTCTATGTTCTTAAGTTCTAATCTTATATCACCAGTTCGCAATTTCCGGAGCGATCTCTCCGCCCTTTCGCTACGTTCAAACTTTAGATAGTAGTAAGGCGATTCCGGTAGAAAGATGAAGGTAATTACGAACGAAATGGGCAGGATCAAGTTGATGGCGGCTAAGATTCGCATCGAAACAAAGGGCCCGATGCAGTACTGGGCAAGTATGCCGACCTGCAAATGAAAAATAAACAATATGTAGAAATTTTACTCATTTAATAAAATAGTATTGTTTGTGTATAGAAAGATCACTGACAATTTAGAAATAATAGGTATTGTGGTAAATTAATTTTGTTTTGTTGAACTACAGTGTAAAGGATAAAGGTAAAAGTAAAAAAGAAAAAAATATAAATGGATATACAATATGTTTTAAATTTTTAAGAGTAATAGCTTACTGCATGTGTACAAGCAAACAAATTCATTGAAATAATCATTATTACATGTTATATTTAATGGTATTGTTTTCTCGTGTCATATTTCCCACTGTCAGTATAAGTTATGTAATAATATTATTGTATTAATACTATCTATATTCTCAACAGCCAGGAAATGAATGTTTAAAATCATTTTGTTTAATTAATGCTTGTTATTTGAGTACCACAGTTGGTTTTCTACGTGGTAAGTACATAAAACATATGTGTACATTTTTTAAATAACTGATTTGAGTTCGGGCCAATATAAATGCATTTGACTTACAAAATTCTCTTTTGTTTTGTTTTTTTTAATGTTCATTGTAATCAGAAAATTATTGAATTGCCATAAAATACATATCAATGTTGGAAGATTATATAAAGATTGTATTAAAAAAACTATATAGTAGACATAACTAGTTTTGTCTCCTTGAACTATTGACTGTTTAACTCAATAATTGGATATCACAATTAAAAAAATATGTAATATGTACATCAGAAGTTATCAAATCTCATTTAACAGAATAGTTTAATATAATTACCTTATTCATTAATGTAATAAGAGTAGAGAGGGCTCCTCTAACTTCATTTGTGGCAATCTCTCCTGTGTACATGGGGGCGACGGTGTACACGATACCGTAGCCGAGACCAGAGAACATTCTGGCCACGTAAAGAACGGGAACTGACTTTGCTACGATGACCAGCACCCAGCCGATGATGAAGGGTATTGCTCCGAGAAGAAGTGTGGTTTTCCTTCCGAAGCGATCGGCCATATACGCTGAGGGGATAGGGGTTAGTGCTGAACATAGGATCATTATAGAAACTATCCATGACCCCTCGGCTGATGTTGTTGGTATTGAACTCTCTTTTGATTGTAGGTAGGATAGAGTTGGTGACGGCCAGCCGTAGCAGGTCCCTGCTGTTGCAGTGATAAGTGTAGCTGTAATTAAAAGAAAATATTTGTTTAATGTTTCAGATTTTTTCAAGTAGCTTATTGTTAATACGACAACTATCTTACAATATTAATATTTAAATAACGTAATTAAATTGATAAGAAATTTTACAGACCGTCAATTAACTCGCTGTATCTACATTATCTTGGTTCCCTTCTCATTATCGTTTTACTATATGTGTACATATAATTTATACGAGCCTTCATTAATCTCAAGTTCTTGACATTACAAAACAAACTGATACGTAACAGCTACCATAAATTTGAAAAGATTGTAAAAAATGTTATAAATTACCTTAATAACATCTACCGGTAGACGTAACTACATATTATGTAAATGTAATTCGGCAGAAAGTGGGGAACGGCGTCTTAACACTAGGTTCCCTCTGCCTACCCTGCTGTGTGCGGGATACAGCGTGAAGCTGTAACTAACAAATAACCAAATAATCATATTTGTTCTACTGATGTTTAACGTGTTTGATATTATGTTTTGTTTTGCTCAAATTTTAACTAACGCTACATTCCTTTGCTGTGTGTAAACAGTATATTATGTTTATTTGACATTTGATACTTAAAAAAAATATTTATTTATTAGTAAATAGTTCAATGGATACTTCTTGTTTGATAGTACTACATTCGTGTCTAAGTCGGCCAGTTATCGTGCTGCACCTTATCACTTCGATGGAAACTTTTGACGGGCTTTAAGAATCCCACGTATCTTCATTTTTAATGTCGTATCTACGTCGTAAAATGGAGTCAATAAAGATTTCGAATATAGAATATAAATCGTTAATAAATAATACAATCTATTAAGTATTAGTCAAAGAGATATTTGTCTATAATGGATACAATTTAAATTAGAATTAAAGTACAATAAACGGTTAACTCAATTTATTTGAGGGTATGCAGAAATCAAAAACGGTTTGTACGACAATTTTAAATGACAGAAGAATGAGGATGAAAGCTATTGAACGAAATTAAATTACCCGATTCGCAGACAAGAGCGGAAGCGGAATAAGTAGGTAAAGAAAAGGGGCGGTGGGAACGTCATGTGCTATTCTTGATTCTCAAAGACAGCTTTACAGGAACACAGTCATTATACATAAATAAAAATCAGTTCATTGAAGCCAGTCGTGGTACAGGGGAATAAGCGTGTGACTGTAAACGCGAGAGGTTGTGGATTCGATGCCCGCTCGAGGAAATGAAATATGTAATATTTTTATTTCTTCGCTCTGGTGTGCGCAACCTCCAGAATTGTGTCTGTCTGTGTCTCCAGAATTCAGAGGAAAGTGGGGAGCGGAGTGTCTTAACACTAGGCTCCATTTGCCTATCCTGATACATGAAGGGTACAGCGTGAAGCTGACAAAAAAAGGCAGTTCATTGATCTTGAACGCTTGAGAAATCAAATGACGTCAGATCGACCTATACACATTTGAATGTAACGTGTACTGAATGTTGATATTGAAGATTGCCATAATTTTGGGGACGTTTGCCGACTGCCAGTTGGCAGAACTTTGCGAGTAGACAAATGTATAAGCTCTCAATAATACGAACAAAATTAATAGTATGTTTTGACGCGTATTATCTCATTGCTATTGAAACGTTGTTTATCGCTTTCTAAAGTAATCGGCTTTTTGTTTCCAGAAATTTTCCATCTTACAGTGACTTATGTTATATGGTCTGTTATTGTTAATTAAAGTAGTAAAACATTTTAACTAAGCAAACATTTTAATGTTTGGCATTGCACTTTGGACTGTTTATTTAATTTGGAATGACACAGGATTTGTCGATTAGATTATATTTACGTGAAACACAAGAAGTTTCCATACACACTCGAGTATCCACTTCATTACATATCTTGTTTCTTATTTAAAAGCAGTTATGTACCTACGTGATAATAGATATCTACCTAATCGCTTAGAGTCGATACTTTCTTTTTTTTGAATAGTAAAAAGTACGTGATTGATTTGATATTTAGGTCAATTATCTCTAATCATGCGTTATCTATCTCTATCTATATCTATCTCTATCTTTACGGAAAAAAGTTAAGGAAGTTTACCGATACCAACATTAGTTTAATGTTTTGTAGTTACGATATCAGTAAATTAATAAACTACGCATAATTTTGTATCGTGTTCGTAAAGTAACGTCAATTATCTCAATAGTAATTTATATTTCATTGAAAACAAGGCCATATTTCTCATTATACATATTTCTTAATAATTCTGTTAAGTATAAATATAATTATGGGTTAAAAAGTGAGACTCTTTCACTGCAACTGTACTGCCTTAGTTAAACTCTAAACCTAGAATATGTACATTAATTGTTGTAATATAAAGTTAATTGTCTCACCCCGTAGGAGGCATAAAAGTAAGGTTCATAATAAATGTTTTTACGAGATCCGTGAGCGAGGTCGCGGGTGGGTGCGACGCGGGGCAAGACGAACAAGCCATAAGTTGATTATACAAGACAATATTATAATCGAAATTTACTTTAAATGTTTTTAATAATTTTGAGTCTCCAGCTAACTCAGGAAAGGAAACGATTCTAGTCGAACGATTCGAACTCTATTAATTATCAAATTAAGATTGTTTATATAAAGTAGTTTAAAAACAAAATGGAAAAAACTTGCTATTAAAAACAAATAATGGCTACAAGGAAATTGTGAAACATTCACTTTAAATTTTTTAATAGGTCGGTTGCAAGGCCAATCTGTTTATCCTATTTTAGTTTCGAGTCTTTTCTAGACAGAATAAATAATTAAAGGTTCTATATAATAGTATAATATAATGTAGTACCTACAATATATAAATTATGGTCAAATATAGTTTTATTACTATTTACAGAAAACATGTATTATTAAATTGCAGTATAAGTTTATCTGCACTAGAAACAAATTATTGGAAAATATTACATGGATTTTACGTATAGACAGATTTATAGCCACATTATTAGAAATAGTAGTTCCATGTAGTAATTCTAAATTTTATAGATTTATTTGTGGAATATTTTACTTTAAATAGTAAAAGAATTTAAATTAATTCAAATAATATTGGAATCGAATACCAGCACATACAATTACAAATTCAACTCTAACTTTACGTTAATCATGAACGCTGTCATATAAAGTAGAATTGACATTAATAAAATTCGGGCATTACCCAGACAAGTTTAATTGTCCACAGATATAGACAGGCCTTGGGTTCCATTTGCAACTTAATATCACCCGTGAGATACATTGACTAAGGAAACGCGTAAGTTATTTGGACTTTTTTAAAGTAAGTTCGTAAATTTTAAGAAGTTTGTAAAGAGGGGTGACATTAGCTTATAAATAACTGGCAGCACGTGCCAAGCGCACGTGTCATGCCAAAATTCGCCGCTTCAAGCTACTTTGTCACGGCTTATTCAGTAGGTAGGTATATAGTATGGTACTTCTAATATTTTATTTTCCGTGAAATGAAATTACTATCTCTTTAACGATTTTTTAGATAAATAACATTATATTATTATGTGTGTACATATTATACTTTTGAAAGCCTTTCTGTCTGTTGTTTATATCTTTTAACTAAAACAAATATTGAATCTACATGTAAAATACATAAATAGATATTAAAATATTATATAGAAATAATGATATGAATTTTTATTATTGATATGACGATGTTTACTAAAAAAATATCTTTCTAAATAAATATTTACTTTTACTTAACAAGGCTTTAAAGTAATCAGAGAATTCATTAAACTTTTCCAATATAATTAAAGTACCAACGCTCGGCTTGCAGATTTGTCATTGAAAAAGCAAGAGTCAAAGTCTTCAACAATCTATTGAGGTCTGTTTCCTATTAAAGTTCGCGATCGAGTCGAGCGTCGCTAAGTGCAGGAAGTTCATTAAAAGAGTTATTGTTACTATTCGGAATATTGTTTCTAAAACACGTTAATTAATATTTTAAATATTGCATTAAAGTTATTACAGAATGTTAGTGTAAACTATTAAGTACATTTTAAATTAAATCTTTCTTCAAAATCTTAACAAAATTATATATAAACGACAGTTGATATATATCTCAATTATAATTAAATTTAAATTCGTTTTGGGTTTTAAAATATATGTTAAAGATCTAATTAATGACTCAATCGAACCGGTGTTAGATCCTCTTCGTGGCAGGTGACTTCTGACACCTGCATGTTAATAGGATTGTTAAAAAATATTAGTTATTATTCTTAGTTTGTGATGAAGTTTTTCAAAGAAAAAAAAGAAATTTACACGATTTACGTAATATGTACGTAAAATGTGTTATTGTTTTTTATATTGCTATAGATATGTTGTGGAACGTAAAATTGCAGTTGATCTGAGAAATTGAGATTTTCTCCCACGAACCTTATCTAATTTGAACTAATAAAAATAGATAGTGCACCTATTTCTTAGCTTATAAATGTCAGATGGATTTTGATAAATTGAATTTCGAAAAAAACATTAGATAAACAAAAATATAATTAAATTTGATAAATATATAATACATATTTCATGATGAATATTAATTACGATAAGATCAATATTGCACTAAAACTTAAAATATTGTAAATAAACATTTAATATGATACAGCCGCCATTATTCTCTACTGCATATCTTTTGCGCTAGATTAAGAATAGTTTATTTTTTATTCGCTTATCTTAATGGCAATTAAGTTTGAATCATCCGTGGCCAGTTACATATAAGTGGTTAAGTGTATCATGACGTCAACAATCTTTTAATAATGCATTTCCATAGACATTATATAAATTTACTAATTTATTGTATACCTTGTAATAAGTTCTTTTCTTAGTTCTGCATTATTTCATTTTTATACGGAATTAAACATTCCTAGTCCTAGTTGGTTAAGGACCTACATACTTCAAATTAAAAAACAAAAATAAAAATTCATAACATGTCGCAACTGTAACGTGACGTCACTTGTTTTTTTTAAAGTTGAAATCAGACTTCAATGAAAAGGTTACTGATTCTATAAAGTTCATTATGTATCATTTGTTTTTAATTTGCCTATACCTACAGATTTCCCACTAACCAAGTAGAATAAGCAGAAGATTTTCTAAGAATCAGTTTGTTGAAGTGAAAGACATAAAGGTTTTGTTTACAAACATCGTTTAACTCCGGCTTACAGTCGTTCTCTCTGGCAAAGCAAATAGCAAACTTATGTATTTATATATATTGTAGATTTATGTATGTTAGTATGTATGCACCTATATTATATCATATGTCATTGTCTTGTGCCGTTTAGAGTACCGTATTACCGTCCGCCTAGAGATGAACTTCTGTATGATAATAAACAAATATTTCAATAATATAAAGAATACTCGTATATTGTGATAATTCTAAAAAATACTATCAACTAATAAGGCATTTGTGTGGTCTGTGCATTAACATAAAGGTGATACGTCTGTTGGCGAATATTGATCATTAGTGTTTTTTTTAACAAACCAAGCAATTTAATGTTTAAAATAAATATAAGATTATATCGTTTTTATATAAATATTTGTTTAAAAGTATTTGGAATATTCTAAAATAACCTATTATTATGCGAAACTAAAATAGTACGTATGCAAAAATGTGAATTAATTAATAACATTTATCTACTGTTACAATATATCGGACACTTCCGCATTAAAAAGCCACAGACTATAAAAACTATTGTGCACGACTGACTGACTGACGACTCTATGTTATTTAAATTATATTCTAAGAAATCTTTTTCAATTCTATACTATGATAAGAACTGACATAAACATAAAATTAAATAATACACAAGGCTTAAGATATAACCACTTTATAAATAATAAATTCTAATAATAAATTTTATCTAATATCTATTATAAATGGATATAGTTTGTCATTCACAAAAAATCGTAGGTAGCCAATGTTAAATCATTATCACCAGATTACTGATTACAAAAAAAGATGAATAACAAAAGAAAAATTTGCAAAAAAAACCACAATTTCTAAGCTGTATTTTTAATAAATAAGTAGAAATAAAAAATAAAATTTACTTAACTTTAGTTAATTGTTAATAGCTCTATTACAAAAAAAATTACTTAACACCAAAACGATTGCAGAGTAGGAGAGGGAATCTAGTGTTAATACACTAGATTTTCCCCTCTTCGTCCAATTTTCGAGATTTGCATTTTGAGTCGCGTATTTAATAAAAAATGTACTTTATAAAATAACTAAATTTCAACTTCAGTGAATTAATAGTTGATCACAATAGATTCAACCATATTTAAGTTGTTGTTTATATAAATAAGTTTTATTAAAAAATAGTAAAATAAATAAATATTATATTATCTTATGTAGTCGTCATCACTTAGAGAATGATTGCAACTGCAATTAAGTATCTAAAGCATGTGAATAGATTAACTTAGAGGTGTTGTAAATTATTTTAAATTATTACGTCTGTATAGACGACGACGTATATATTGGAAAGTCAATAAATATTTTATTACCGTATTTTAATACGTAAATGAGATTAAAATGATTATAGATATTATTTTATAGAAGTATATAAAGATTAAAGAGTATTTGGAAAATATAGCAGCGCGTGTTTTCAACAATAAAAGGTACCAAATAAACATATGCAATCGATGACGTAGATACGATTACTCAGATCACACGGTATTATTATTTATAAGCAAATATATCATTAATATATCTTCTATATATATAAAATCGAAAGGTCACTCACTCATCACGAAATCTCAGAAACTACAAGTGCTAGGAATCTCAAATTTTGCATAGGAGTTACTTATAGGACGTAGGTGCTCGCTAAGACGGGAATTTGCAATATTCGATTTCTAAGGGGTTGTTTTTGGGGTCGAAAGTTTGTATGAAACTTCGTTACTACAAATGCTAGGAGTCTCAAATTGTGCATAGACGTCACTAGGACGTAGTCATGGAGACAGAAATTAATAATAACAGTTCACGCGGATGAAACCGCGAGCGGGCCGCTAGTAAATAATAAATGTATTGATAATACACAATTGATTGGTTTTATCGTACATAAAATCAATGTATTGAAGTATCCCTTATGTTAGAGATTGTGAAAACTAACTTTAAATTATGTTAGGCAATTACTGCATTAAGCATTCATGATCAATTTGAAATATCAACACTTAAAATAGTATTTCGAAATTTTCCTGGTTTTCTATTCTATCTTTCTTTATGATTTCTTTCTATTAGATTTTATAATTAATGGTGTCAATTTTAAAGTAAATTATAAATATATCGTATTAGAAGCTAAATGTAGAGTCTATTGAAATACTTTTGAACGATCTTAAATTATATATTCTAAGGCGACTTAATTTACTTTACATAAATAGTGTTTATGAAATATTTTTTCTCTTATTCGACGCCTAGTAGCGCGTAAAAATTTCTATACAATAGTTGTACCATTAAATGGACAATGCTTGTTTTGGTTATACTACTGCACTTGCGGCATTTAGAAGTGTTAGATTAACATAACTTATGTATGTGTCATATTTAATAGAATTTAAGTTTATTAAAGGAGAATTTAAATTTTAAAAGAATTTAATCTTGGCAAAGAAACATAGTTTCAACAGCCTTATGTAAAATATACAAACCTGGCCAAAATTATAGAGATCTAATTTGTTTTTTTTTAATAATTACTCCTTTTAAATAACTTATAAATAGGAATTGTTATTATAATATCACAGACATTTATATATTAGCAAAAGTTACTCCACATATTATTATTATTTTAGAATTCTTTGTATTAAATATGTCAAATTTTTCAACTATTGCTTTTGTCTAATTACTTCTAATATACTAGCGAGATTTACATTTGACAAGGGTGTGTTTAAAACGTACAATAACAAGATAAGACCAATAAGATTATATGGGAAAAAAATAGTGAATATAAATAAAAAAATAATGAAGTAAGTAGTAAAAAATATTGAAGAATATGAGAATAATTTCAAATTCTATTTAACAATTTTAAATAAATTAAAATAAGTGAAATTAGAGGTAATAAATTGTTAAATGTTAAATGGCACGCATAATGGTGCACATACTATATATAGTATTATACTTAAAAGTATTTGTTTTAGTCAATTACGACTTTTACCAAGGTGAATGTACTGTTCGTCTCGTCACCTCGTTTTCGAAATGTATGAGTAATAAAGTAGGCTCAGTAATGTTATTAAATTTAAGTATACTGCCATTCGTGTTTTAGTAATTATCAATTATTAAAAAATAATAACGAAATGTGGGTTATCTGTGCCGTTTAATGATTTATTTAAATAATTATTCGTTTCCTCCCTTACTATTTTGTATTGAGAAATGGCCACCCTACAGATACCTGAGAGTGGTTCTTAGAAAACGGGATTGCCTTTTCAATGGCTCTATAGGTGGCCCTTTGAACGCCCTCTTACCCTAAATATACTTGCGATATTGTTGCGATACCAATAACTGGGATATTACTTGATTTGAATAGGACAAAGTTTACTGCGTTTTATTTTATGGATTTATTGTTAAAAAATATTTACTAACTGAGAAAATAAATATTATTGTGGCGTTATATCAAATTTTAGCTATTTAATATTCCATATATTTTCTTTTACAACGCAGTTAAAAAACAACTATAATATAATGAAACATATATTGTGGATATTCCAGAGAATGGATTTTTATTTGAACACCGACGTCAACGTTTTGATAAGCAATGTTTGTTTTATGAATCGCAGATAAAGTTTATGTATGTAATGTATGATACCGAGTAACGGCAGCTAAGCAACTTTCACAGCTTCACAAAGTGACATTTAATGTCATAATGGAAGAAAAATACGGGCGACAAGTGAACTAACTTTGTTTATTTGATTTTGTTGTTTATTACTTTGAAATTAATATATAATAAGCAACAATTCTGTATTACTTATACGATTAAAGCCAACATTACAAATTAATTCTATATAGTAATAAAATACAAATTTAAAGGTACTAGGATCATAATTAGAACTAACTGAATTTAATTTATAAAAGGATATGGTTAATAGTAATTCAACAAAAGGGTTTGTATGTAGTTATGTACACTAATAACGTATTGCGATTGTAATATATAAAACAAAGTGAAACTCTACTGTCTCTGTCATTTCGCTCGGTGTACGAACGGGATCTATGATGCGGAAATATCTGGATATGACGGATGGTAAATAGATGTGAAAGGATCCACAGAATTGCGTACAGATAAAGGGGGTTGGATATTTGCGTTGCCACGAACAGTGGTTGCGTACAAAGCTCGACACGTTTCATTAAAATGTCGAGCGACTCGCTGCGAGGACTTATGTTTGCGATAAACGTGACCGCCGCTAATGTAACTTTCTGCTCTTTGCCTCGATTGAAACGTTTATTTTAAAGCGTATATTATAGTAAAATTTGTTATTTGGTAGAATATATTACTAAGTGGAATGAAATGTTAAATTATCGAACAGAAATAAATACACGCGCGGCATCATTGTAGAGCGGCAAACGTCATGTAGAGATAGGTTATAAAATCAACTTACCACATAGTGCCGTCCCATATTCCTTCCAATGTGAACGAGTTTTTGCGGTCATTGCGAATTATTTTAAGTACTAACAGACTAAAATGATAAACTGGGTGATTTGGAATGAGATTTTCTTGAGCACTATTTTATATAATAAAAATCTAAATAGAATAATTAAGAACCCATTGTAATGATATAAATAATAACAAGAAATAACAACTAAATATCACAAAAATAATATATTCAATTTATATATAATGGGTTTAAAAAACGTTATAACCGATTTGGCTTCATTTTGGAAGGTTTATGTGTTGTTTGTTTGCTGGTACATGTTGCGAGAAGTAACGCGAGGAGTGTTACCGCGACGGAGGCGAGTGAGCGACTGAACGAAAGAGCGAGCGAGAGCGAGGCGAACGAACTGATCCAATCGCACGGAATAGAATGGAATGAGGCGAATCGGCGCGGGCGCACGCTTTTGCTCCTTGTTTATCGGGTTCGCCGGCGTCGACTAGCTCTTATACTGATAACGGGAAGGTCGCTATCCACCGGGAGCGCGTCCACGCGGCCACGCGCTCCGTCGCACTGCCGCCCGACTTCTTACGAATATTTGTGGAGACAAGTTATTTTTAATCGATACGCTTCTAAAATAATATTGTACGCTCATTTGACGTGCATTATGAGACAATGCTTTATTGGCACACACTCAGGACTACGACTATCGTGATATCTAATTGGAAATACAGCTCCAATTGTTTTGTTGTATTCAATGAAAATATTATGTACTTATCGTATAACAATAAAATAGCAAGTTAAATTTCGTTGATCTAAAAAATAGAATTTTAATAGTTGTAATTGTATAATAAATTAAAATTTGAATTATAAAAATCACTATTTCTTAAATTAATGATAAAAATAAACTAATTAATAGACAAATAAATAACAAATACTTTGGATAGTCAATTTGATGATTTTAGTTCAACACTGTAGAGCTGCTTGTAGGTTGCGATAAGTCAGCTTAATAATAAGGTAATAGCAGCCAAATGTTGCCTTGATCTTGCATTGAATACTAAATGCTTGGCCGTGTTATTGAATTATGTGATTAATCGAGAATACCTTACGTAATTTGCTAATTTAGGTTCCTTTGAGAGCTGTAGAGGCAGAAATCAGTTCCAGTTAAGGCCAATTAGTGTATTAGACAATTTGCAGAAGCGTTGCAGCTTGCAGTATATAATATATACCTCTATTAATTATTATTTATTACTATAGCACCTTATGAATCTTACCTTCGTGGCGTAGTTGGTTCGTATATGACTAAACGCGTTGATAGTGGGTTTAAGTCCCACGCGGGGTTTAATTAAAAATTAGAGACCATAGTTACTCATCACTACGTAGTATGTTTTCCAAATTTATCTTGTTAAATACGGAAGTGGAATGACTATAAAAAACATTTTGCATTTCGTTTGCCGATAATAGAGTTTAAAGAACGGATATGTATTTTCTATTATACTTATAAATCACAATAAATTGTACAATAACTTGCATTTGTGCATCGGGAAAACATTTTTAAAAACATTTCAAAAATATTAATTTATGTAAATATCTTACAGTATATTAATAATAACATATTGGTACATATTGGCTAAGTGAAATATCGTAAGTTTTTGTCAAACATAAGTCAATATTTGTTCGTAAAAGCTCTCTAAGACACACCCCTAGGTAACTATGACGGCCGTGCCCGCAATATGTTGCGTAAATATTGTTTTTGTCCCTTTTTCCTTAACCTCACAAGTAGTCTTAATTAAAGCATAATTCAGCGATTACGTGGAAAGTTTTTCTAATTTATACAATCGATTCTTTAGATTTTCATTGAAGGCCAATCTTTAGAATAATTGCTCTTAATATGTTCGTTTTTATTATATTACTAACGGCCCCTGCGCGGCTTTGTCCGCTTGAACTATTCAAATATTTATTTAGGAGGAAAAAATATTTATTATTTTAGTATGTTATCTATACTTTTTAGTACTAAATAAATATTTTTTGGAAAGTCATTTGATTATGATCTCAAAAATTATCAAATGAATAAGTAGAAAATATTTAATTATTTCACATCTATCTAGATAGGTAGGCTTTAGGTACGCGCGCGCTGCAAACGCTTTTTTCCCGCGTAATTCCGTTTTCGCGAAATTCCAGGATAATGGATTTTAGAATTTTTCCTATGTTTGAAAGTTTTCTACCCGAGTGTACAATGCGTAAGATTTTTAATACGTATTTTTTTTTCATTTTATATATTAATTAAGTAAGTCCCAATTTAATTATATAAAACTCATTTAGCTAGTAACGATGACAGTCTAGGTGTTGGTATTGAATGTTTGTACATGTGTCACCTTCCACGCCGCACTACGGTCTTATTTAACTTGTTTATTTTGTCACTTCTGTCGACATCATTAAACCTAAGTAATGAGGACGTCCTAATGTGTAATTGTTCTTTAGTCGATATAATATATGTAAATATATTATATATAAATTATAAAGATTTTGACGTGTTCACATTGATTTTATTAATAGGTATTTTTAAACTATTGTTACAATGATATTTTGTATAATTATTTGTTAATGTCAAAGGCATTTTAATAATTATAATTTAATGTGTTAATTATATTTTTTGCCACATTTTATACACATGTTTCGTCATCGAAAAACACGTATCTTACTTGTACGTTAACCCGATCAAAATATAATCCTATATTTATAAACAAAGTCGCTTTTTGTGTCTGTCTGAACTTTCTAACTCTTCTTCTTCTAAACCATCCAACGCATTTGGATGCGGTTTTCACCATTAGGTCGAGTATTTCTCAGGGAAGGTTTATATATAGTTTATTATTTGTACATTCTTATGTAAATTAACATAAATACGATAAATGTGTATAAAGTCCTACCCGCTGAGACACTTTGGCGCATGCGCTGCTTTAATGGTAAATACTACATGAAAAAAATGTACTGGAGTATTGTTCCTCTTAATAAGATCTACAAAAAAATCCGCGACAGCATATTCATATCTTTTAAGAATAACGTGTAGTGATCATTTTTCCGTCTAAAAATAGTAATTTCAATATATTTTTTATTGTTCGGGATATTTCTCCATAATGGTATTAATCCTTATCCTTTAAAGTACTTTATTAAATTTCTACGTTAAACGAAGATAAAATTTGCTTTTTAAAATATTTCGAAATTGCGAATAGTTTTAGAGAAAAACGCATTTAATTATTGACACATCACGCCGTTCACACATCAACTGTATCGAGTCAAGTTTCACTTATCCCTTACTCTCAGCATATAAATAAGTATATTAGTTACGTTGGCCATTTAATGTAGATCAAAACTGTCTTTTCTGTTTTTCATTTTAACAAGTACTTTAGAAGTTGTTACAATATCAAAAAATCCTTGCTGCGAAACGCGCCTCGCGACTTTATGCTTATACAAGCGAGTCCGCCTCGCCCGCCTGCCTTACACGCATCGGTGGTTCAGTGGTAGAATGCTCGCCTGCCACGCGGGCAGCCCGGGTTCAATTCCCGGCCGATGCATTCTATTTAATTTTCGTCACAGGCAGCCACGTAATGCTTGCTTTTCATCAGGGACAAAATACCCCCTTCAGCATTAACCACAAGCTCGAAAAAAAAAAACCCGCCTGCCTTTATAGCAACGAAGATTTAGATGCGTTTGCACGTATTGGATAATTCGAGTTGAATGTATTATTTAATGTCATTTAACTATCTAAAAATAGTAATTTAAATATATTTTAATAAGTACTTGAAAAGATTAGTATCACAGATATAAAATTACGGTACCTACTAAAAAATATTTGCTGTGTAAAACAATTGGAAAATCCTTATTGAAACTACTAAAATGCGGGTTGCATTAGGGTTTAATTAATTTTCACATTATCTTAAGTGATTTGCAAACATACATGATATGAATAATCCAGCAGTAAAAGCGGGCGAAGCCGCAATAGGGTCGCTAGTTACATTATAATTCATACATTGTATGTGAGATAAAAAAAACCGTAGTGGAAATTTGAAACAGTAAAAGGAATATATTTTTTAAATATACAGATTAAAAAATAAATAAATAGATTTTAATTAAGTACTATTAATATATAGTACAATTAATTCTGTTTCAAAATTCGACATAACATGGCTAAACAAACTTTAAAGCAAAAGATTAATATATGGCTTATCAGAGGTCGGCTGTTACGCGGTTTCGTGAATATACCTCATTATCGATGGTTTATAGACGTTTCGTAATGGTACCTAAGCGGAACTAATGCCGAGCTACGTATTATGCTTCTTTAAAATTTTCAAAGCCCGGATGGCCCTAAAAATTGAGCTTATAATTCTCTTCTTCTTCTATGGAGTAAATTACGAAGCTTATACAAAACAAACGGATGTTTAGTTGTTATACATAACTTCGAAAATATGTGCCATAGCGGATTTGATCACGACATTATGGCGTGGAGTGGATATTGTCTGAGAGTTCCTGGTAAAAAAACGACGTTCGACTTCCCATTAATAAATTTTGTTGCTAAATTTATTCAAGCCTTGCCTTAATTTATTTATCTGTCATGGCGAAGAGGCACAGCATCTGATAGTAAAAGTGAAGATTGTGGGTTCGATCTCTGGGGAATTTTGGGGAAATTAATTATATAAATTTCCCTGCTCTCATATACAAAGATAATATTTATTATATGAAATTGATAATAATTTAATATTAAAAAACATACTAATTGGACAATTCGAAAGTGTTTTGTTTATACTATTTTGCAAAACATATACAACATATACATAATTATGTACTATGTTATGTTTAATTATATACATAAGTATGTCTACATTATGGTAGAAAATATAGTGTAAAATATTGAAAATATGTAAATATATTTTATTTTATATCCTGTAATAACTAGAGTGCAATTGATAAGCAACTGAAGCAAATTATTAGAGTTCCATGTTAAATATATTTTATTATATTTAAAAAAAAAATCACAGCTGTTATTACCTCGCTAAAGGAAAGTGACAGATCAATAAAGCCAGTTACGACTAAAATGCATCATTATCATAGTTTCAAGCAAGGAAGCTGGAATGTGGACATGTGATCAGGCAGTCGACGCGTGAAACGGCTGCGTGCACACATACACGCCACGAATAGTCACC
Source organism: Heliconius melpomene melpomene (assembly GCA_000313835.2). NCBI lineage: Eukaryota > Metazoa > Arthropoda > Insecta > Lepidoptera > Nymphalidae > Heliconius > Heliconius melpomene. The sequence goes on along the minus strand of HE670558.1, from coordinate 335,577 downwards.
ACTACTACACGAGGTCGAAGTGTGCGTACATGTGTATACTGTTCGAAATACATCTGTGTGTGTTTTATAGCACACACATAGCCACGCCAACATACATGGACTTATTCTGAAACGATTAAATTTGCTTTCATTATATTGTTGCTAGTTGGATTCTGATGAAAACGTTTAACTTATTGTGCAAATTTTGTCACGTCGTCTTATCATTTGTGGAGATAGAGGTATCATCGCTGATTTTCACTCTCTCAAGACTGACTCATAAAGCTATTACAAACAACAAAATAAATTGATAAGTTTTTAAGAATTTTTTTTTTATTTGTTGTATAAGTTTATTTTAGTTGAGACCTATATGTATATCTCTTCTTGTATCTTTTGTCCAAAAATACTATAGAAGTCGAATTCTTTTAACCAAAAGACAATTTCTTTTTTCTTTTTTTTCAGCTTCACGTTGTATCCCGCATAAAGACAGGGGGAATCTCGGAACCTAGTGTTAAAATACTCCGTTCCCATTAAGATAGGTACCTACTTCCGTTTTGAATTATGAAGGCATAGGGTTTTGACTATATAATAATCATTAAAAAATAATAAAGTAGGTGAAAAGTACGAAACGAATCATTTAAAGCAAATTAATATTAGATTGTTGGTTATCTGCACAGCTGTTTTTACCGATTTCATAAATAGTGGATATTATACATTATTATTGACTGTAGCACAATAGGCTTTTCACTCGCTTGGTAAATTCATGGCATGCAAAATATCTTATATACCTTCGTCTCATAGAGACAACATCTACCACTATTAGTATGGTACTCGTACAGTAGCTGAACGCACCAACAATAGGTGTGAGTTTGTTTTCGTTAAAATATTCACAATTACTATGTTTATTTCTCAGTACAATTACCATTTCACCTAGTTCAAAACTTCCTTATATTCTTGTAGGAGTAGATTTTACAGCTTAGTATATTTTATCCTTTGATTTTTTTGTTTCCACGCTCTATCCCGTACATTGCAGGGTTGACAGAGGTAACGTTGTGTTAAGATACTCTGTTCCTATTATGACACTTCACTTCTTTTTCTTTTCATTACCTCGAGTGGGCCTCGAACCTGTCGCGTTTTCAATAACACGTCGAACTTGATAATCTTATTGTTGTTCATATCCAAAATGTTATATTTATTGTAAAAATGCATAAAATTAAGTATTTTGATATAAATACCTCATTTTTGTACATTATCAAACATTAACATGTATTTAAAGTAAGTCATTGACATGACATAAATTACACGAGCTTAGACAGCTGTTGAGTCTGAAAAAATATATTTAGAAAAAAATATATATTTTAAGAACTTCTGCAAGTGCTACTGAACTTCGATTCAAACCCAGATATGTTTATATTTTGCGTTTAAATTTACAACATTTTACACGTTGCATTTCCAAGTAAAATAAGGTGTGTATCATTCAAGTCTGCGTCATCGTTCGGAAATAAATTTGATAAGGGAACGTTGGAGACGTAAATTAATTGTACTATTTACTTATTGCTTAATAATAAATGAACCGTAGATAGATAGTTATTTGGTAAGTAAAACAATTTTTTAAATTATAGTTTGTTATCAGTTGATCAGAGTAAATAAGTAGTAAGTAAGTAGTTAATTTTAAAAAAAGACATAATTTTTTAAAGGAATGTATTTCAATATTTTTTAAAATTATACTCACTTATCTATTTACCTGCAATTTTGTATTGATATATTTAAAAAATATTATAAAAAATACATAATTCAATTGAGAACCCAAAATTTACATTAGATTTAAGTAATTCTTAGTTTTTGATTGAGTACTTTGTTAAGGTTAAAGGGTATCAGAGTTCATTGGTTTATTTTTCTTAGCGTACGTAATGGAAAATACTGTTCCTTTGACAGCCCCTGAGTATATTTATATAAATAGTCTTAATGTGGACATAGATTTGAAACCGTAGGGTTGGTGAAGTTAAGTTAGTTAAGTAGCAATAACTATAATAATATAAAAAAATCTCTAAAACTAGCAAACCAATTAACGATTAACAAGTAATGCAACAATTTATTCAAATAAAAAAAATGGTAAATATTTTTTGGCATTAACATTCTGGCACGCTGATTACGTACAAAATATTTTTATAGTTTTTGGCGGCTCTACAGAAGATTGCTCTAAAATTTCAGCGAGCAGAGCCACCGGCCTTACCTAACCTACGTAGGTACTCAGTAGTAAGATAATAGTTTATCGTAGTGGGCGTGACTGTAGCGTCACGGTCATTTCACAATCTACCTCAAGCATCCTACGATGATAATAAAAATCGTAGTATGCATGAGTTTGGAGTGACACCAGCGTGATACGTAGCTGTTGTTATGATTATTTTATTCTTAAAATATCTATATATGTGGTATCTGTAAATACGTAAAATAATGAATCGTAAAATACTACTAGTTCTAGTTTTTCCAAAGTGCCTTATTAATTTTGTAGCAACGAGTGTTAATTAATTTGCATAATAAAGCACAAGAAATATTATTGTAATATCCATCTCTATAGATTTTGCGTGAAGTTTCCATTGAATGATGCAGATGCGTTAGGTGGGTATATTTCTTAAATTCGACTCTGTGCAAATTTTTCTCATATTATTTACACTTTTCATTTACATATTTTAATATCTTATCTATTTATTATAAATTAACATATTAAAGTGGGGGACGTAGTGTCTTAACGCTAGGTTCCCTCTGCTTACTCTGTTGAATGCGAGATACAGCGTAAAGCTGATTTAATTTTTTTTCATTTAACATTTGACATTAACATGATTAAAAAGTTTATTAGTTTGCAATGAGATAATATGTTTTAAAGGGATATTGGGACCGGAATATTGTTAACATGAACAAGATGCTAATATATGCTCTTAGGTTGTAATTACCGCTTCAGTGTCTTTACCTACCCCACAAGAAACCATTTATACACAAACGAATATTTATTAATATATTTTTATTTAATAGTTAAATTATCTTAAAATAAAACCATCATATAATAAAACATTTTTAATATAGAAATATTAAATATATTTTTAAAATGTATTAACAATATTTCAAAATGGCACATCGCAAGGCACTCGGAATGTTAATACATCACTATTCGAAATGCATTTCTTAGAAAACGTTATTTACTCTTAATAATATTATTTAATACAATTTTTCTAGTTATATTATATCACATTAGGTTTATTTATACTATATCAATAATAACAGTTTCATTTATTAATATAATTCATTTCATATATTTAATTATTATAAATAAGAATTTTATGGTTTAAAAAAAAACCGTATTTTCAGTGTTTATTATTATAGTATTTGATGTAGCGTAACCATTTCTATTTTTTTATTCTGTTCTTATGTAATACATTGAAATTGAATTTCCATATCAATTAAGACACGATTTTCCGATTTTGATTTTTATTATCTACATATGAATAACTTTTCTGCACTCGCAAATAAACATAAATACATATATTTTAACTACATTTCTATAGATATTCATTACATGTGATGTATTTGTAAGGAAATAAAGTTAAGTACATAGTGTTTGAAAAACAACAAGATGAGATATCGAGATAGATTTAGACATATCTTGAAATGTCGCCATTTTTTTACTGACCTACTATTTGGTAGTGTCGTCATACCGTGTTACAAGTGAGGTATAATTAAATATTCATTATTTTCTTAATTTTAATCACTTTTAACTGAGGTATTCATTTACAAATAAAGTATCATATAAAAATCGAATCAAATGTATTTTACAATTTTTAAATTTCACCGTTACATAGAAATGAATTGAAGTCATAAATTATAAGCGAAAAAGATTTTCTTATTTTTTTCGTTTTGGAACTACTCATAGCATTTTATTTTAAAAAATATATTGGAACAACAGACGGTTACGAAGAAAAATGATAAAGATCTTATTTATCGAAATGATAGACATTGAATTGGTCCATACAATCTGACGAGTCACTGTCAACTCGGGAATCAATTAGGCTTACTATAATATAGTAGGATGTTGTCTAGAATACATATATTAATATACATATTCATCTGTCTCAATGTTAGGGAAGACTGGGACTACGTAGTGTTCCTGTTCTACTTTATGTACAGATAAGAAACCGTTTTAAGACACTTGTATTTAACGTGGAATATTTTAGACATATTAAAATATATAAATATATTAAGAATATGTTAAAAATTATTAAATATATTATTAAATAGGTACATATTCTCTTATAATGCTAAACTTAAGAGTTAATTGGGATTTTAAGTAGTTAACAGTGTTACGTTATTAGATCACATTCTGAAATAGTTTTTATAATTATAAATTTCAGTAATATTAGAATTTTTACAAATAGTTAAATTACTATTTTATTTTACCCAGTAATTTAGACATGGTATACTCATTTTATTTATTTCCTGTAATAAAACTGTAAAAATAAGTAAGATATTTGACATCGACAACTATAAATCAATATCGGAATGGTTTATGTAAGTATTATTCGAGGGACGGCATTGAATAGTTAAGTACAGTTATATGAATAAATATGATCTATACAGTAATATTTCTTTGATAGTTATCACAAGATTCGGACATTCCCCGCATGGTCGTCACTTTTCTCATATCGAACTTTTTCATTCGAATATAACTTTTCTTGGATAGCGGCAAACGACTGGCCTTTCGTCTCTGGCAATAAAATTAGTATAAATATAACACCCCCTACAGATAGCAAACCGAAGCACCAAAAGGCGACAAAATTTCCCAAATTATCAGCAATCACTTGATATAGCTTCGTGACCGCAAACGTCATTAAAGCTACAAATATTTGGATAACACAAGTCGCTTTAGACTTTATATTTGTTGGGAAGATTTCTGACGTTATTGCGAATGGCACCGTGGCTAAACCTATTGTGTATGAAAATATAAAAATAGGTATTACTACTATAGGAATAAAATTAAGAGCGACAATAAATACACTGTTCTCATGTTTCATAAAGAAATATGCACCAATAATTATATTAGCGAGTCCAACACCACATGATGAGACTAACAATAGAGGTTTTCTTCCTAATCTATCAACTAGTTGCGAAGATACTGCTGATGTCAGCAGCTGGACCGTTCCAAACAAGATACAAGCTTCCTTGGCGTCTAGGCCTCCTTCAGCTGCACCAAATATTTGTTGAGCATAGGATATAATTGCGGTGCTGCCACAGAACTGCTGTGTAAAATATATACCAAGTAAAATGATGAGGCCTCGTCTGTTTCCTCCAACAGTAAATAAATCCTTCCATCTGCTTTTGTCCTTCATATTTTCATTGACTAGATGGGACATACTTTCTAATTCTTCACTAATATAATACTTTCCACGTAGACTTTTTAGTGATTTTTCTGCTTTATTAGTGTCTCCGGACTTAATATAATAATATGGAGATTCTGGTACTGCACTGAATGTTACTACGAATAGGATTGGTATAGCTATGTTAAAACTTGCCAACCCCATCATGGATACGTAAGGTCCTATACAGTATTGTGACAGGATACCAAACTGAAAAATAAATAAAAATGCATTAATTTTATATAACGCATTAATTATAAGAATTTATTTATTAACTAATTATAAATATTGGTCATTGTAAAAATATTTTAAAAGCATATTATTTCTATGGAACGGCAGGTAAGATAGGCAGATAAATTAGTAATGTATCACTTCGTTTTCACTTTTCACTCATTCAAAGTGTGGAGAGTGGGTTGGAAAAAACGACTGCCGTTTCTTAGAAAAAAAAAAATAGGTATATTCCAAACATACTACTGATTATCACGCCACTGCGACGCTTATGTCATTGCAATTCCTAATGCTTAAATAGAATTTAAGTTTTTTTCGGGGTCAAGAGTCAACCTAAACAGTGATTCAATAATTGTAAGAATAAGTATTTAATGACATAATTAAAGTTTAAATATCTATTTTAGTAAATGGGATATTTTTTATTATTTCAGTTAATTTTTAAATTTAAATCTAATAAAAAAATTGTATATTATTTAAAGACTCTTTTTCATTACAGTGTAAAATGTAAAAGCGCGGCATTGATTTTCGCCAATCAACACACAATACCTCGAAGATACGGCAGAAATTGATAGAGTGTCTAAACACTAGGGTCACTCTGCCTACCATGCTAAATGCGAGATACAGCAAGAAGCTGAAAAAAACAACTATAACATTTGATATGCCAAAATAGATCCGTAGGCAATATTATCCTTATATATATAAGGATAAAGATAATATATTTCAATTACCAACATTGAATATGCACCAATATAATGAAATTCAAGTGGTTTTATAAAGAATTCGATTAAACAATCACCTTAGACATAACTGTGATAAGAGTTGTCATAGCACCGCGCACTTCATTCGAGGCTATTTCTCCCAAGTACATAGGGGCAGCCGTGTATGCTATTCCATACCCTAGGCCCGATATGAGACGAGCCGCGTATATTATAGGAACATTGTTAGCCAGCATCACGAGGATCCAACCGATGATGTAAGGAATAGCAGCGAGAAGTAGAGTTTTCTTCGTTCCTATTCTGTCTGCGAGGTATGACGCTGGGATGGGACTGACAGCTGAAATTTTTTATTTGAATTGCTTTCGTAATGTTTTACATAAATTTTTGTATTAAAGGGTTCTCATTAAGATATATCAATAGTTGAGAGTTTGAGTATTAAAAATTAACTTTTATTTATAATTTTGTAATTTAGAATAAAAAGGAATCAATAAAAAAAATGTACTTGTATTATTAAATATAAATAATAAAAACTTTTTCTGTAATATAACTAGATTACGTAAACATATTATCGAAACGCTATATATTTATTATTTACCTCGTATATAAAACTATTTCCAAGAATATTTCATGTTTTTGTATAAAATAATCATTGAGTCGCGGCACAGCGAAACAGCGTATAACTAAAGACGCGATGGCTGCGGGTACGACTCCCACTCGAAAAAGAAAAGTTAATTGAATTTCCTAGCTCTGGTAAAGAGACAAAGCGCGGCGTTGAATTCCGCAATATTTCGAAAATTGGGCGCAACGTGGGTTACAGATTGTCTTAACGCTAGGTTCCCTTTGCTTACCCTGCTATATGCAGGATCCAGCGTGAAACAATAAAAGTAAAAACTACCTGAAAACAGGATCATAAGCGAAGCGATCCATGAGCTCTGATCCGCCGATGTTTGTATAGGAGAGTCCTCTGCCAAGAGTATCGGGAGAGTGGGAGACGTCCACCCCACCGTCGTGCCCGCCGCCGCCGTAATTAAAGTCGCTGGAAAACGCAAACAGAACTCTTATTTACTTACAAATTTGTGGACATGTTGCCTTTGGCCGTTCATATAATTGAACAGTGTCAAAGTTTGGAAAAGGCAATGAAAATATGAAACATTCATAATATCACATGCAGCAAACTCGAACCGACTAAGTTATTTCTTTGAAGTATTGTGGTCCAATTAATTAATATTTTTATAATTATTGCATCATAACATTTTTATACAGATAATAAATAGGTATGTACATAATTTAATAACATGTGTGCATTTAAAAATAAATTAATATCTTGGTATTCGTTGATCAATAATAAAATAAGTAATTTAGATAATTGAGATAAATAAACTTGTTTTAAAAATGCTAGATGCATAAAATTGATTCCAGGCTTTAGTCTCATTTATGAAATTAAAAAGAAAAATGTAAATTAAAAAGAAAAAACCGGTTAAGTACGAGTAGGACTCGCCGAGGGTTTCGTACCATTTTCAGGTACTATGAGATACTATGAGGGTTCACTATTTGAGGTACGGAACCCTTATAAGGTCCTGTTAAAAAAAACTTTTCGAGTATGTCCTTTTTCTTGCAAATAACATATGAACACATATTAAAAGAAGCTTGGATAAATATTAAATATTTAGATAAAGAAAGGGTTTTTCACATCGTACTAAGTACAAAAAAATACTATAAAACTTCTACCATATCGTCTGAACCATTCAATTGACTCTGTTAATCAAGTCGTAATCAGTGGGTTTAATTAAATTAAAAACTTCTTTAATTAGCTAAACGTACTAGATTAACGAGCCATTTACAATTAATTTTACAAACATGACTTGTAAGAGTAGGTATATGTGCAGTTGTGACGTTTTCTATTTTATTCGCAGTTGGTGGATATTTTCCAAGGCTTCCTTATCATTATTGTAATTGATACAAGGAATATTATTTCTGCCTACGTCTTATATTTGAACTTCTAATAAGATTTACTATAGAAAAAATCTGTGGCTATGTGAAATGTTTATTAATTTTTATTTGTTAAAAAATTGTTTGACGGCCTCTAAATATAATTTATACTATATTAACTTTTAAATATTACTTTAATTTTTTTAGTATGAAATGTAGAGAAATATTAAGTACAACACGAGTTTAAGCAAACTGTTAAACTCGGACTATAGATAATAAATTTGTCATAACTCAAGTTCTAAAAGGTCTTTGACCTTTATCGACACGTGTATTTTCTACTTTAGCTGATATTTGGAAAATATGTGTAATTTGATAAAAAAAATTCTATTATCACACTATCAAACATCATTTCGTATTCAGTATGTCTAATCCTTAGGAAAATTATCACATTTGTTATAAAGTTACTATTAAATGGTATCTCCCTCAGATATCATGTGTATATTTTATAGTGAGATATAATATAATGTAATAAATTATGTATACCTATCTAAGCTGATATATAGATATTTAAGTAATTTTCGTATTTAAAATAGATTCTTTTTATATTTATTTATACTTTGTGCCTTCACTGGACCATTCATCCATCCATCAGCCTTTCAACGTCCACTGCTGGACATAGGCCTCCTCTAATTCTCGCCAGTCCGTCCGGTCCTGCGCCCTTTGAATCCAGCGGATTCGCGCTGTCTTCTTAAGGTCGTCGGTCTACCTGGACCACGTATGTATAAATATTCTCATAATAAATAGATTGTATTTTCAACAATATAAGATAATTGATAATATAACTGCAAGATCATATAGTGATTGTTGCAATTGCATTCGGTCATCGATTTAAAAAAAATGTCACATTTCGATCGTAAAAAATCCGTAGACATAAGTCGGTCAAATCTCAAGGTTATATCTACATATGGAGATATATGTATCTATATTATGACTCGGCACGTTTTAAGATAACACAATCGCTAGGAGTCTGATTGCGACATACCAAGAAACAGTTAAAAAGATGGACACAATTAGACCAAGATAAATCTTGTTGTATTTCTAGGGCACATTTTTTTTTTTAATTTTCGAGTGTTATTTTATTATTATTGAAATAACGATTGAAAATTTTAAATTGCAGAATAAAGGGGATTATTGCCAAAAATGGATATATTTCAATAGACGGTGCTACAAATATCTTGTTACATTTAAATGTTTATATAGAATTTTAATATATATTTAAAAATTTAATAGTTTTCCCTGTACTTTATGAACATGATACTAAAAGGGCAATTAAAATAATTGTTTCACAGTGTTTTTTACCTCTTTACGTTGATAAGTTTCCTTCTTTGCTTCTAATGGTAATGACACATCTAAATCCACTGAATAGGTAGTGTTTTTGTTTTTTTTATCTATAATTGGGTGATAGTGATGGCTTTTTAATTTCTGTATATTATGTATAATATAGTAAATTGTTGTACGAAATCGTAGAAAGAATCTTGTGACATTTTTTAAATTTTTCTATTAAAAATGAGTCGCGACTTAGGGTTTCCCATTAAGTTAAATCTGACGTCAAAAATACGTCCACATTTCCAAACATATTTTCTCTATTCAGAAATTCATAAACCTGTGATAATTTTATTAGCACAACCAAAAGTAACATTAGAACTTTAATGATGGTGGTAATAGAAACAGCTAACGGTAAGTCCTAGACTTACTATTTTTATTGTGGACACCATGAGTCATGCTCAGTCATGGACGAAATGGCCTAGTTATGATCAATGGCATGGCTAAGGCTGACGGGCCTGAGGCGATGCTGGTGCAATCAATTATTTACTGTATTAATTGCTCGATATATCCATGTGTAACAAGCACCTAGCTGTGCTAGATATACATGTACTGTATGTACTACTTATAAACTTGAACCAATTTCTTTTCTTAATTTAATTGTGTATATGAAAACATATAATCTTTTTTAGATTTAAAGCACAGGATTGTTTGTTTTTATATATAAACATATACCTAATCTAGCTATTTAAATAATTACATATTACTTTTTAGAAAAAGCGACATGTTCAGTTTAATTGATGCTTTCTCAAGTCGATCAAAAGAAGAAATATATAATACAAATAGTTCAGAAATGTGAATCGAATTCATAACCGTCGCTGTCGTTTCAACTTTCCAATACCTTCCTATCTCGCCACAAGAGTGGCGATTTTTGTCTACTATTTTTAATATTAACTTCCAGGTAAAATTAAACTTTGTAAAAATTATAAATTTAGTGCTGGTTTCTGAAATGTAAAATTAATTATTTTTAATGAAGGTAAAATTAGGTTGAATTTAATTTACGGTATGATGAATCCTCTATTGCTTAGAAGACTGAGATTGTAAGACCTTTTGCTAAAAATTCTCGAAAATGTTTCAGTTTCGAAAAAAATGAAAAAGATATTAGTTAAGATTACACAGATAGAACAGATAACAGATAGAATATAATAACATCTAAGCTGTTTATTCTATCTCTTTAATCTGATTTATGGTTTATAAAAAAAAGAGATAAAAAAACAGTTGACATGTTAAAATAAACTGTAAATACGTTATACTGTTCGTTAATTAAGGGAATATCTTTACTATATATTAATTATTCGGCTTAAAACAGTGTCGATTCTTGTTTTTTTTTTAACATTTTTACCAAAACAGCTTTTTCTAACTAAGTTTATCTTTATCATCAGCTCAATACAATTATCGGGCTATGTTATCGTCGGTCTACGTAAATTTCAAAATAATAGGAAGTTAGATGTTTCATAACAGTTTTTTTAGGACAGGAAAAGCGAAAATTATACTTAAAACAATTTAAGTTAATAAGAGACAGCGGCGTGTTTTTTATTCATCAGCAAAATTATTCTGGGCGTGTTGTGACCTCGAACTTTGGGCGTTTTCGTATTACAATGACAAGTTATTTTTAAGAATTATTTATTGCATATTATATTTACCTGAATGCTTTGTGTGAAAAATATTTAAACAGTTATCATTCTAAATATGAAGCCATTTTATTATTCTGAATCCTTAAAAAATTATGTCGATCCAAAATAATGGCAGTGAAAAATAAGAGGTATTAATAAGATACTATACTTCTGTTTATATCTGTCAAAGATATGTATATTATTTTATTAAAAAAGCTAACTTACTACTGGATAAGTGCTGTAATAAATAATGTTTTTATAATCGTTATACTAAAAATCTTTAATCACAAACATACAACAATATGTTTTTAGTTGATTCTTTCTCAAGTCGATCAAAAGAAAAAACAAAAATATATAATATAAATAGTTCAGAAATGTACCTAATACTATCTAATGTATGATGTAGTTCACCTTTGTATGTAAACATATTATACTGATATTTGTAATGTAGTTCCTCTTTATTGTTTGTACTTTTTCATATATAAATTGTGTATACGATAAAGAATTTTATCTATCTATAGTAAACAAAATTAATTTTAATATGAGCTGCAAAAAACTTAAGAAATTGTAACATCAAATGCCAAGTTCATTAATTAATTGGACGACATAAGTTTTATACATCATCGCGGAACCTTTGGTTTTGAGATACGATTTTTGATACGACGTTTTTTATGAACTAAAATTATTATAATATCCTTTCACATATAAACACTTTTATTCATATGGTGTTTTGAATAACTATAAAATTACTTAATTGCTATACATAATATATGTAGGTAGGTGTGAATTAAGAAATCAACATTTGTACGATATACACTTAAAAAGAAAACTCGGAACTAATGTACACTTATTGAAAAAATACCTATAGCTAACTAAAATAAAAAAAAACATAATATATTTAATTTTACATAAGTACTAGTTTTTAATCATATAATAATATGTTATCAGTAGCGTAATTTAAATAAGCAGTTTAACGAACATCGTTTAGTATCAATTAAGGAGTTGTTTATCTAAAGCGCAAATTGCATATATTGGCATTAAATGAAACCAGTTATAAGTATTTGTTACAGAGATAGTCGAGGCATGCTTAAAAAAAAACCTACATATACTATCGTTGCCTTAAACTGTAGGAGACTAGGAGTCATTGCTCCAAGCGTGGTTTAAAATTTTCAATTTGTTGATTATTTTTTTAAGATCGATATGCGAAGTTATAGGATTTTTTCAATAGGTACGATTTTTTCCATCAGCCTTTTAAGGTCCACTGCTGGACATAGGCCTCCCCCAATGCTCGCCACTCCGTCCGGTCCTTTGAATCCAGTGGGTTCCCGCTGTCTTTTAGATACGAATACAATTGAAGAAATTCTTAAGTTTTTCTTCTTGTTGAGGCCAGTCATGGTGGCAAGGCACCTGCGTGTGGCTGTGAATGCCATAGGTTATGGATCCGATTTCCACTCGAGGAAATTGTGTGTTGAGTGAGGAAATGAAAATGAGGAGGTCGAGGAAATGAAAACTTTAAATATTCTCATTTTTTGCTCTGGTGGAAAATGGGGAACGCAGTGTCCTAACACTATGTTCCTTCTGCATGCCTACTGTGTGCGGGGTACGGCGTGAATATAAAAAAAAACTAATCACACATTTGTTTTTTTAAATAAATTTTGCTACATTAAAATGTTGATAATTACAATTTTACAGTAAAAAAAATATTATAAAAGTTACACTATAAAAATTCCTAGAAATTTATACATTTTATTGTCATTGTAATATTTTAAATATTTAGAATATAATACAGGTAAATTTACAATATACAATAAATACATCTAGATACCACGACTTCCTCAATGTTCTATTAAATTCTGTTTACCTACGTTACAGAGCGCCATAGTAAATATCTGGTTGTCAGTTCGCGAGTGACGTCTTTGTTATGTACGAGTATTGTTTATCCGTATGTGTCTGAACTCTGAATACATTTGTAACGTAGCTAACGATTTCCGTTTTTACTTACTAACGAATGGTTGACGTTTTATTTTGGATTTATTGATTATATTTTTACTGAATTAAATTTTTATGATCGATGTAAGACGAAAGTGGAGAACGGAGTGTCTTGACATTAAGATTTATCTGACTAACGATGTGGGAGAACGTGAAGCTAAAAAAATTGATTATATGTTTTTCATTTTCATGTATTTTATATCTATATAAAATAATTATTGCTAGTAATTATTTCAATTTCGTAGTTAGGTAAAAATAACAACAATCATAAATTCTAATGTAAATTTACTGTACAACACAGTATACCACAAACTCCGAGGAATTTTAATAACCTTATAATATATTCTTTTCAAATGAACATCACTAACTATTTAATAAAAACTCAATTGGGATTATTTTACTTTGGATCATGATATATTTTTCATTTATTCATTTCTTCATAATATTTGTAATGTTTGTGCAGATAATGCTTTAAATAACAATATTTTTTTATTAGTGGCTTAAATAAATATGATGGCTTTTGCGTTTTTAACAACGTTATTCTGTGGCTTTTTATTAAACTAAAATAATAAAAGCTAAAATATAAATACGAATATGTAACATAAGTGTAAAAATTATATTTGTTTTGTTCGATATGACATTGAACATTGTAAAACAAAACAGAAATCGTGTTATATATATACTAAACCTATATAAAAAATAAAATAAACTAAATAATTTAATTACATTTCACTTTCTCAATTAAAATATGGAACAGCTCCGGCCTCTAATCAAATGAACGCCACGTTGTTGATAGACGGTACGGTATACGCTAATAAAAAATCGCTTAGATCCAATGAAACGTCTAGTTTTTTCTGGTATATTGCGAGAAGCAAAAGACAATCGTCGTTAAAATTACTAAGCTACAAATTAAGAAAGAAAGGGTAAATGAAAGTATTTTTCCTGTTCTTTCACAGGATTTGCTTGATTAAATATACTAAATTTATTTGTTGCTTACTTTTGAATTTGCAAAAGGTCTGTAACAGATATTCTAAATATAAAAAGTAAATGACGAGACAGTAACTTTAGTTTTATAAATATATCTTTAGTACCTTATATAATTTTAAGCGACGTCGACAATAAAATTACCACATGAAAATTATTTTATGTGTACCGGTCGACAAATGTTGATAATATTTGGAGGAATCTATTATTTTTCAAGAACGTTCCTTCGAGTAGGATTTGAATCCACGAGCGTGGCATGATAGGTACACGATAACGATATGTGAACGTTTGTGAAATGTTTCTTTCGATTTTTTTTTTAGCTTCAATCTTTACATATAGCTGGAAAAAAAACTAGTGTTAAAACCCTTCGTTCCCCACTTTTCGCCCAACTTTCCAGACATTGTATGTTGAATAGCGGATCTCAACCTTTACTGGACCTACTTTACCAGAGCGAAAACATTTTAAGCATTCGTTTTTAATATATTTAAACAGTCAGACGCTATTCCACTGAGCCACGACGGCCTCAATTGTTTATTAACTTTCATATTATACATATCTTATCTTATCTGCCCTACTATTTTCTTTGTAGTATTTTTTAATTGAATCAGGTATGTAGGTCTAAGTTAGAACCCTAAGCCTTTTTCTATAGATGGCCTCATAATCAATATTGCATAATATTTTTGATATATAAAAGTATTTAGCCAACCGCCATTGTGATAAACCTTAGTTAATTGATATTATTGTCATATTAAAATTTCATATCTCCATTGCAAATCTGTAGTAATAATCGTCATATTTCGTAATATCATTGTGTAATCGGTGATTTACACATTTTTATGTAATTACTAAGTAGTATTTTAATATCGTAACAAAGTTATTAAAAATTAATTCAATTAGATTTTTTTATCGGTCTCTGAACTAACTTTATTAAATGAAACTAAGCTTTTTAATATTAACAAACAACTGGCTTTTATATGTAACTCATGAAATTAGTTCGATTTAATTTATTATTACATATGTATCTTTTATGCTATATAATTTTAAATATTAAATGAAATTAAACCATTTTTGCTTAACTTGCTAGAAAACTAACAAATATTTTTAAGGAAAACAATTGATATTTTGAATAATGAAAATAAAAAAAAAATATTAATGTTGATTGATATCAGTTGTTTGTAATATAATGTTCCTCATTAGACTAAGTAGCTTTAGTTTAAATCCACAGAAGTATTGTTTTAAGCTAGTAAAAAACGATAAAGTTTTTATAACAACTGCACAATAGTATGCACTTTTGTTAGATATCCCATACAACGTGCCCTAGTTTCGATTTAATATCAAAACAATCTGTTGAACTGAACGTTATTTTTGCAATATTTCCTGCCGATTTTAGATAAAACATTGCGTATGAGACAAGTCGTAATAAACAGTAAATAGTTTATTACCTGGCAACCATGTCTACTAATTTTAATTCTAATGTTTTCTTTTCATATTATATTTTTTAATGATGACATTTTTTAAATATAAAAATATAATATACATATATAACAATTGGTTCATGCACGAATGATTTTGTTAAATTGCTACTTCATATATGCAACGTACTTTTGAAATATTAATTTTTGGGCATTGTTACAGAATATACATATTGCTATATCGGTATAGCAATGAAGAGAAAAATAATATTAAATTGAGGCCAGTCGTGGCTCAGGGACACAAAATGTGACTAAGCGCGACAGGTCGTGGATTCGATTCCTACTCGGGAAATGACGCTAAAGAAATAATATTAAAGGTATTCTGTTTATGTTTTCTAAATTGTTAACAATTAAAATATATCTAATGAAAAATCCATTATTATTATTCTAATATTTATTATTTATATCCATATATGTCATTAATTTGCAAATAGGTACTAATTATGGTTACTTATACTTATAATAAGTCTTAAGGAAAAGTATATAAATAAAAGTAAATCTACATATTTTATTTTATATCTTAATATTGATGTGGACGTCTTTACAAGAGACGGTCAAGGCAAAGTACTTGGCCATGTAGTGAAGGTACTTCGAACTCGTTTGCGTATTTATCAATTTGTGTAATTAGATTAAAAGCGTCTTTTCCTTTTATGTTTAATATGCTGTATAATTTAACTTACATATTAATCTAAAAGTTAAGATATCATTCATTTCTAAAACATAATTAATTTTCACAATATTACGAAACATGTCGAAAATTAGTGCTATCGTTCGTACGAGACGGTCAAGGCTAGGGCCTTGCCCTAAGAGTGCGATCTTGCATTTCATTTTGTAAATAATATAAATCATTATAATATCTATTGATTTAGGTTTTATATAATGTATTTTATATGGTAATACAACAGTGTATTTGGTAATACAACAGAGTGTGCGTGGGATCCAATTTCATTGACCCTTTGATTTAAAAAAAAAACAATATAAAAAAATTACATGTAACCGCATACGGAAATTTTAATTTTATTTAATGTTTAGCAATTATATTTAAAATATTTAATGAGTAAAATAATAGTATTTTGAGCTGGTTGGCTGGCTGATTTTTATGAAAATGTTTTCAAAATTCACTAAACATTATACATTACACTATATATTTAAAACAATACTATATATTTAAAATAAGTTAATTTACTTAATTGGAAATTTAAAAATACAGATAAATATATATCAAAATATTCACTATAATAAAATAAAAATGAAATAAATGTCATATTTTTGAATAAAGAATGAAGAAAGGCCTTGCGCGATCGGACCTTGATTATTTCGCAACTGATTTTAATAAAAAATAAATATTTTACCATTATATATAAATACCATATTAAACGATTCCCGCGCACAAACCCAAACCAAGTTCAGTGTTGCCCGCGCACACACAAAAAAATCACACATTACAAAGAAATAAATAAATAAAAGCACACTAACCACTGATAGCGGCCACATATTCCCTCCACTTGCGGCTGGTACTCATTGTTTGTTTTTTCACTGTCGTTTAAAATAAACATTTATATTTTATATACCGGCGGCTCAGGTCATGTGGGCGATGCGATGTTTGGACGCGGTCTAATATTAGACGGCCACGTGCTTCCCGCGTTTCGACGTGAGCGTGAATGGTAGGGGCCTCGCTGGCTGTGTGTTGGTTCCCGTTTTGTTGACAGTTTCAGCTGTCAAGCGCGAGTGCGGCGCCGGCGGCGGGTGTTGCCCGCTTAGCTCCGATAAAGCGCACTGGGCGATACTTTATCATTCACCGCGTAGACGCCGACTGATAACGTCATTGCGCGACTCGTTTCACGTTCGCGTGTAAGCGAATAAAAGAATTAAATTCTTGCCTTATGATTCGTCTTTGTGTTTAATCAGCTGTCACTTGTCTTGTCTTTAATTAATGTTAGTTTTGTAATTTTAGGTTATTTATATTTTTCGATTTCATAATTATTTCATTTATATTAGATTTATGTAGAAATGTATGAGTAGTATTTGATCGTAGTTTTCAAACAGTCTAAATCTTCTTCAGATAGGTAGCTTAAGTACAGTTTCTCTGAGCTCTGACTATATTTTACTTATTATTTTTAGTTTTTGAATTTATAACCGATTTGCATTATTATAATATTTATAATTATATTTCTAAGTATTAAATAAAAAAGAAGAATTACATAAATTAGTAGTAGTAAAAAAAATAGGTCATCTTCATCACCATCATAGTATAATCAGCAAAATCAGCTAGTAATTTTAGTTCGATAAGAATCTTGGGAAATCTTACAATTAGTTCACCTTTTTATTCTAAACAATGGAGATCTGACGTGGCCTTAAATATAAATCAATTAAGAAAATTATAATTTTTAAGGCTATGTTAATGTAACCAAGGTAATTTGTTTTTTTACTTCGTGAACCAAAACCTGACACTATGCGAACCCAGTGATAAATCAAGTTCTTTACTTAACGTCCATTCGGTGACGCATGTCGCGAGTCCGGACTCATCGCAGCTACTTGCCAAACAAATAAAAATCCGCTACCACTGATAGATTTATATTGTAATTAAAGTACTGGGTACTTTTTAATGGGTAATTTGCCAACAACTTTAACTAAGTTAAGACGTGTTATTTAGATATTTCTTAGATTTCGTAGGTACTATAAAAATATTTCTCAATACTTCTGTGACTTTACATAATAACATTGTATGGATATCGGATCTAAAGTGTATTTTATACCTATATAATAAACGATACACTTCCTATCCTAGTTAAAATATATTCTACTTTGAATTGGCCACAAATTATAATAAGAATGTATGATAGGAAAAAATATGTTGATTGTAAAAACAAATTTCATAACTGAATGTTTTAACAGACTTGATGATAAACAACAACCAATGGCAGATAAGCAATCTCAGCAGTAGCAAAATTAGTGCCCCAATTAAAACTTCTTTCATGTTGTGGCACAGTAATTTAACAAATGACGAGGATAAGCATCATCAAAATGTCTGTTCTTCATATTGAATATAGTGAATCTTGTTTTTATTTTTATTTTTGCGTATTTCGAGAGGGATAAGTGATAAATCACTTCGTATCACATTACATCTTCTTGTTACATACGTTAAGAAATATTGTGTCACTCTTAAATTAAAATATAATCATATATTTATTCTAAAAGTATAATTCATAATTATATTATTATTTATTAAGTATTACTTTAATTAGCTGACCAGGCCCTTGTAAAAGCACCCAAAATTTACAATAAGCTTTATTTGAAGTCCAAAAACCGTCTGTAGGTTTTCACAAATATAATACGTTTTCTTTTTTATGTTCATAAGTCTGCATTTTTGGGAGTAAACAGAAATGATATTACATTTATGTGAATTCTCATACTAAAAATATTTGTTTTAAAATTAGAACTTTAAGATTTGGGTAAAACCATAGACCCTTTTTTTCTCACACTATCCTCATATTATGATGCTATTGCAAAAATACAAAAATGTTTACCCTGAAAAATTATATTAAAAAAATTATATGAAATACAAAATAAAATCTTTGATTATGTCATAGTCATAATTCCATATACGATATATTTTTACACACTCCATTATGATTAATATAAGACTGTCGTTAATATAAGAACGAAGAGTATTGACACACAGTTTTTTCTGTATCCTGCGGAACAAAAAAAAATCAAAAGTTAAATTCTGTATATTCAGAAAAAAAACCATGACAACTTTTGATTTGTCATTCTAAATTAGATTTTTTTATATGCATAACTAAACTGCCAAGATAATGGAGCATTGTGGTATAAAAACTTATTGAGGCCCACATTCTCGGTCAAGTTACACGCATATTTTTTATAACTTCGGTCTCTGTGTCAACGTCAGAAACCGCAAATACTTTTAAGACGTACCATCATCGCGGTTAAGGTTTTATAATATTTTTTTTATTAAGCATTTTTAAAATATTTTTAGATATTTTTTTTATGAGGTATCCTAACAAAAAATCTGTCAAAATAACCTTCTCAGATTTCATTTTATATTAATTACTTATACAGCAGAAGGAAATAAATGATCGGTGGTTTCAATATAGAAGAGAAAACAGATTATTTAATTTTAAAGATGGTTAAATAGAATACTTGTAGAAAATACATTGGCAGATCCATAATGAATCCATTGATATTTTTGTAAATTTAAATTATTTTGTTTACGATAAGATAACAAATACATACAATTAATTAATAAGTTTGTCATAGAGCAGCAGTAACAGCAAATAGTAGGCGCATGGAAGAATGAGCGTGAACTATTTTAATTGAAATTTATAGTATGTAAACCAACTAGCGCCGCCTTAATTGAAAAGGGATTTGTTCCTTCAATCATTGCATTGTTTACATTTAAAATTAGTTTTTATATTTCACTATTGGCAATTAGGAAATAAATATATTTTGTCAAATAGGTAATATATATTTATGTAAGTCTCAGGTCTTATGTTGGCCAACTGCTTTATATATATTCAACTCAACAATTAAACAAAAGATTAGTATATTAAAATCTGTGTAATGGAAAATGGACGATAATTAATTAAAAGTATCTAGATAACAGACAGGAACAATGAGCAGATAAATGAAAGTGAACAATAAACATTTTCTTCAAAATATTTTATGTAGGAGAGAATGTCAAAGCGCAGCGTTAAGTTCCGCCACTCAACAGGCAATGCCTCCAGAATTCAGAAGAAAGTGCAGAACGGAAGTAGATATGGAGTGTTTTAACATTAGGTTCCCAGGTTCCCTCAGCCTACCCTGCCATGTATGGAATACAGCATGAAGCTTAGTAAGCTTGTTTGATTCTAACATTGATTTTGTTGAAAGACTTCCTGGTCATAAACGTATAAATTATTATTCATACGACATGATATCCCATTGTCGTCTGTGATTGTATCAGTACATGCGATTATAATTGATACGATCCCCACTCGGGTATAGTTATATTAGAATTATTGTCATTGCTCTCGTAAGATAGTGCCTCTATTTAATATACAATATTTTAAAAGTGCTTAGTGGCAGTTTCTCCTAATATTCTTCTAATTCTATTGAAATGCATCATTAAGGCATGGTGTGTTTTCGGTAAAATTTTAATAAAAAGCACTCGCCAAGACAAATTAAACAAGCCCAATTACGATTATTTTACTCCATAGAAAGATTTGTAATATGTACACCATTTTACTGAACTTCTTGGATTAATAACAATAGTAATTTCATTGTCATCCGAACTGAAGTCGTAATCTAAACTTCAACCCAATAGGATATTGGGAAGTGGGTCAAATTGAGCTTGCAAGTTTTCACATACACTAACAAAGTAAGCTGGCAAGCTAAATAAAAACTTATAATTATCATTCATTATTAATTATAATATTTGTGTACCTTATTAAAAATAATCTCTGAATTTTTATAAATTATGTTATAACATTGATGTCAAGTTCTTAATTAGGTCTCATTAAATATAATAGCCTAAGATCGCGCTGCAAGAATCTGCATCTGCATGGTAGCTGTATATGAAACTTTTTTTTTTAAATGAATCATGACAAAAATTGTCCTGTTATCACCGTTAATTACAGTTATGATTACTTTAATTGCAATTCTTAGACAAAAACTATTTAACATAAATTTAATTAAAGGTGATTGTGGACACCTTTCTAGGCAAGACTTTACACCTTGGTAACCTATTCTATTATTATGTATCATTCTTATAAATAAGTTTCATTTAAAAAAACAGGGACCTGCAGGTTTTTGCAACGTGATCTCGTACTATAAGATGATACACATATAACCTTTTATTTATGAAATGAGTGAGCTCTTTGATAAGTAACTCTGTACAATGTTCACAGTTGGCTGGTATGGTATGAAGATATTTACTTTTATCTTTTTTTATTTATATGTAAAAATATGCAAAGGTAATCGATTTTATTATGTGCAGTAAGATTTTTTTTATTTACAATCACATTTTATACTGCTGCTACATTAGAACGAGCTATCGTACCATAGTTAAGACATTTCTGATTGGACGGACAATTCACAGAGTTTGATTCCACTCACAGACTTTTTTTATATTTAAAATATGTCTTATCAGACATAATGCAACGTTTACTTCCGAGTCGGACTAAGAGGCAATGTTTCAGAGTGGAAGAAATTAAAAATCAGACTGTTTTTCTCTGCATCTCATCTTCTATTCTGCTTATTGACTATGGCTTTCTGAATCCAGTTGCGCATTAATCACTTTGCTAGAGTCACATTTTATGCAGGACGCACGAAGGTAGTTTTAGGGTAAAAAAAAGACATAATGCTACACGAATAAGAGAAACAGCATATGAATAAAGGAACTTTCGTCCAGGCTGCATTCACATACTGAATGGTCCACGACCATGATCTTGACTATGTGCAAAGATGTAAATACATGCACAAGGCGCAAACGACTTATTGTTATTGCAGTCCTAGGCTCGGCGGTGACTTGTGAATACGATACCTACTTTGCTAACCATAGCAGAGTAGTACTTATCTTTTTATAATAAGCTCTTCTTAATTACCTCGTGTAAGTAAAAGAAATATTTAAAATATTCCTATTAGCATGCCAATGTCAAAAAATAGGAACAAATTGAATAATAAAGATATAAGAAACAATAGCTGACTGCTTGTCACGATATTCATAAACTTATTGTACATCTATGTATCGCTACGTAATATTTACAAAGAAATCCTTATTGAATGCGAATACACTTAATATGAAAAATATTGATTGAAGTTGTAATTTATTGTTTAAGTCTATAAATACAGTGTTCTTATCTTGTATAGGTCAGTAACAATTTATTTTTATAAACACGGAAAATACTCGTATGGAGTGAGTCACAATATGCTGTTATTTTCTTACATAATTATAGGATTCAAAAGATGATATTTCAAATCGTTTTATAAGAAAGATTGTCATAGGCTTCGTTCAGCACTATCAAAAAAGAAAAAAAACAATTTATTTGTCTGTTACAAATACAATGAGGCTGACAAAGCTATTATTCTATTAAGGGCTGGTGGCAAATATAATGAAGATAATAAATTTTACACTCTTGAGATTTATCTTAAGAAAACCGAGGTAACAAATATAAGGATTCTAAGCATGACTACGAAACTGGATAAATTTTGTTTTTCCTACGGCAGAAGTTTTTCTTACTCCGCAAACTTCCTTTTGTGACAACAAGTACAAGTAACTAGTAATGTTTCATTCAACTTGCTTTCTCGGAGTTTTTCTTTATCAGGTTTTCTATTGAGCTTCAGGTTATAAGACCGAGCATGACCTGGGAGTTGTCTGGCTCACCTTGTTGCGGTTTATTTATTTTTTTCTTTCGGTATTGTAATGGTTCCAGAGAGAACGTTAGAAAGGCGGGCATTGAATAAAGTCGGCGCCTGAGTGAAGTGCTTGCATTCACTTTACAAAGGAAAACCTTTTTGTTACACTCTATTGCTCAAAACAATGCTTTTTGTATTGGGACGTGTGAATAATTTCTTATAAATATTCAAATCACGGTAAATGTCATATAAAATTTGTTTTTATATAATATTTTATGATAACATATTATTTATTAAAGTATAGGAAATAATAATATCGACTACCATAGAACTATAAAAATATATATTGCTTGTATTTGAAATATATGTAAGTGTGTGGCCTTATCGTTTTTTTTACATACTTTACATAAAATAAAATGTATGCTACGGGGAGAAGTCCCCGTTTGGGGACTCATTTCTTCATGAAGAAGTTCATACCGAGAAATGAACCCATAAACACAGAACCAGCGTTCACTCAGTCACGTTGTACCTACACTATGATGACGTCAACTATACTCGTAATTTGTAGACATTTAATACCAGTTGACTTAAGATAGCTCATATAAGATTACTATAATTACAAGCATTGTATGCTTGTATCCTCGAAATTGCATTAAATCACATTTAGTATTAGAACTGCTATCAGTAGATGATAGATCAGGTTTTAGATGACATCGATGTGGCTAAATTGCTTTTAGGTAATCGATTGGTGCTATCCGGGTTGATCCAATTATAGGAATAAATGCAAGTCGCCTGAAACTCAGTTTTGGAAGTTAAGTTGAGGAAATGTTCAGGTTAAATGTTTTAACCTAATTACTCTACAGTTTTACAAGAGTTAAAGCGCAAAGAGCATTAGGTGATTTAAACTAAGCAATTTCGTTAATAATTCCGTTTTTAATAATAAATTTTATTTGTATTATTACAAGTTGTGTGATAGTATAAGATTTATAATTAAAATGAAAAAAACTACTGAAATAGAATTATGAAAAAGCATCCGAATATTCATGCTATCAAAATCGTTTATTTCCAATCAATAGCAATATGTTTTCTGTATAATTTTTATATGAAAAGCAATGAAAGCCTGTTGCTGGCCTCCACTGCTACACTGTCTACGTTTTCCCTCACTAGGTCTTGGAAAGCTCTAATATTTCCATATAGGTATCTACGTCAAAATTATATATAAATTAAGTTCGAAATAATTGAATTCCCACCTAAAAGGGTTTTATGTAGATATGAAATTGCCCGATTGCAGTTTCCTTTTGCCTCGATGGTTTTCATAGTACCATAGTATATTACAATACATGGATACTACACACGTACAATTTATATGAGAATTAACGCGAGCGTAGCTTAGCCCGGAGTTGGTAGAATCAAAGGACGCAAGTTTGTTAATTTCTCGTGGTAGTTGGTGTGCAACAAACTTTATCAATCTATGTACCACCAACTTTATAATTCGACTTGAGCGAAACGTAATTGGACACAGATCACCAATGTATTTAGATATGTATTTATAAATTTAAGGCCATGTTAAAATAAAAAATAAAAATAAAATCAGGTTCACACTGTATCTTGTATACAGCAGGGTAGGCAGAGAGAAACTAGTGTTCAAACACTTCGTTGCCCACTTTCCGCAGAATTTTTGGAGGCATTGGATGTTGGAATGGCGGAATTCATCGCCGGGCTTTTGCCTTGGTGCTAGAGCGAAGAAATTAAAAGATTAAAAAATAATAATTAATTTCCTCGAGTGAGGATCGAACCAACAACCGTCGCGTTACAGTCACACTTTTGTTATTTATTTATCGTAAGTATACGTCTTTGTTAAAAGTAAATAGTTACATATTATTATTTTAACGTATTGCCTCTAAAAAGAATCAGGGGCATAGTTTAAAAGTGTTGTCGATGGTGTTTTTTTTATTGGTCGATACAATTATTGTACAATTTATAATATTTTTTTTTAGTGTGATCGGGTTCTACTACTGCTTATGCCTCTACGAAAATGAAGAATGCAGCTATGTACAATAAATATTATAAAAAATATATTGACGAAATGAAATAACATTTAAATATGAGAATATTCCACAATTCTGTAAGTAAATATATACCTTATTCTATCTTAATAACAGTGAAAGACAATGAGATTATTAAAATCTATTATTATTTTACAATTAAAAGGTAACCGAATTCCCTCAAAGCTAGACAAAGCCCTGGTAAACGTAGCGTAATATTTAAACTTTACTCGACGTCTTACCGCTTATCGGATTATATCTTTTTAACGCTCCACTTGAAGACTTATAGTGTTAGCTTTACCTAGAAACAATTTTAAGTAAAGTATTAGAAAATAAAACAGTTTCACGTTGAATCCTGCATACAGCAAGGCAGGCAAAGGGAACCTAGTGTTAAGACACTCCGATCCCCACTTTCCGCCGAATTCTGCATTGCACCACTCAATGCTCCGCTTTGCCTCGAGTGGAGATCGAACCCTGAAAATCTGTCGTGTTTACAGTCTTACTTTATGCCCCTGTGCTTAACTAAAGTATTTATAATTCTAAAAACAAATACTAAAGTATAAAAGAAAACTCCTAATATGCCCCAATATAGTTATATTGACATGGATAAAATATAGGGGCAGGATTTACTATGACAGCCGAATTTTTATACACTGCGGAGGATCAGCTCGGGGGCATGGGAGCTGCGAGCAAATTTACATAATATTGTCAACGATACAGAACAGTTTTATCTCCATTTTTTTATTGGACGTATACTTATATGTGTATTTGAATTTTTAGAATACATACATATATACAAATAATTTATTTATTGTTTTGTATACTGAAATAGAAAATATTTTTTAAGTTTTATTGCAACTATAGTAAACTGGCCTCAAAATAATAATATGGGCCAGTTATGGCGCAAGGGCACAAGTATGTGACTGCAAAAGCGACTGGTTGTGGGTTCCATCCCCACTTGAGTAACTGAAATATTTATTAAAATTTATATTTTCATTTCTGCGCTTTAGTTTCAAGGCAAAGCGCGGCGTTGAGTTCCGCCACTCAACATGCAATGCAAAAATTAGGACTGGACTGTCTTAACAGTAAGTTCTTTCTATCTAACCTTTTGTGTGCGGGATACAGCGTCAAGCTAATTTTATAAATAAATATTGAATTCTTTTGACCTATTTAACCATTCAGGTCAAATGGTAGAGCACTGAGTTAGAGCTAGAAATGGTCCCCTTAATGCTTCAGTAACTATTATCGTTTTAACTTTTAAATTCTTACTTCATCACATAGCTCTTTAAATTCACTGAAAACACTTTATTTTCATTATGAAAGAGTAAATATATATAAAGATTTTTTTATTTAGTTAGTGTCTCTAAGTAAATAAAAAAATATATTTTTTCAGTCATTGTTCTTCACTTTCCGCCTGAATTCGAGGCAATGAATATATCTCCATTCCATCGAGTGGGGATCGAACCCACAACCATCACGTTGACAGTCAGATGACATTCTACTGCGTCACATATATATTTTAAATTAATAACAGTTAGTAGTTAATAAACTACTTATAATAAGAATAGTTTAATAATGTTTCAAATTGTAAAGGACAACATTTTAGAGGGAGATACAAAACAAATGTAAAAAGGTTTGAAATATATCATTCTTTGCAGGGTAAATCTTTTTATCCATTCGAAATGAAAATATACGTAAAGTATATTTATGATAAGGCGGCGGAGAGGTTTCCTGTTTCCCTTTACACTGTACCATAGTGGTTTTTGTGGCAAAAAATAACAAATTATTTTTCAAGAAAAACATTCACTAAAGGCATTTTCCGTAACATTTTATAAATAGGTTTTAACATTTTTTAATCATATATTGTTATAACAAAATTTCATTCATTCAATTAACTTGAGGGCTTATTACCTATTATTTTATATGAAGTATAATTATTTTATTAAGTTTAAAATAACTTTAGGTATCTGTTAGTTTTAAACTTTTAAGTAGTATCTAAGTACAATTGCTACAAATTTCACTCGTCGTAGTACATTGGAATAGAGCCAGACTGTCATACACGATGGTTATGGGCTCGATGCCGGAGATATGAATAACTGTTTTCAATTCCCTGATCTGAAAAGGCAAAGAATGACGTCAAATTCTATAAACATGCAATGCCTCGAATTAGGGCTGAAAGCGGAGAATGGCGTGTCTTGACTTGTCTTTTGCGCCGATTTTTTATATGTGGGATAGAATGTGAAGCTAAAAATATATAAATTGTCACTCGGACAGTGAAAGGGTTCTTAAACAATAAATAGCTTTAATTATATAATAATTTAAATACAGATATAATTAATCCGAACTTATTTTCTCGTACCGAAATATACGTACGCAGATTTATATAAGTAATATTGCTTAGTTATCTACAGCAGGCAAAAGTTAGTTTGCAATGCTCAAAAGCGGAACATAGTTGTATTACTATCAGGTGAGATCACAGAGCAAACTACTTAAAACTTGTCTAACTTGAAATGCCGAATTGAGTTGGAGCTCTCTCTGACTTTTGGTTATCAGGGCACCTGTTTATTTAGGTATCGATTCAAATGTTTAATAGTAGTGCCTTTTTACTCTGCCCTGCTAAAGTTTTCGATTAAATTCAATTCAAGAGATTAATTTTTAATTCGTATTCTATTCTCCACTTTCCATAGAATTCTCAGGATATTACGTGTTAAATGGAGTGCCTAGTTAACAGAGCCAGGAAAATTAAAATATTAATATTAATCCACAACCTGTCGCTTTTACAGTCGTGCTTGTGTCCCTGCGCCACGACGGCCTTTAATACGGAATTTGTTGAATATGATTTTTCTAAACGTATTTATTTTTATTATAGTTCGTAATTTTTAATATTTCTATTCTCAGCCTGTCTAGAAATATCTGTCTAGAATCCACACATCTTTAGAATGTACATCGAAGACATTTGCAAAATCATTTTGAATTTGGTATCGGTGTCGAGAGGAGCTCAAACAGTGAAGCAATATCTATTTAAAGGGATCTCTGAAACCTACACTTAGGTCGCAAATCCTCGGCATAAATCCCTAAAATACTAAGTAGTTTCTTCTCATTAGATTCATTGTCATGAATATTGCTAGCACTATTTAAATTATGATCCTCATAAAATAGAAAAATTATTTTATAATAGGTATTTAATGATTAATTATGTTTATAAAAAAAAATAGACTACATTAAGAAGATCCGAATAAAATTCTTAAAATAGCTTAATTACCTTTAAAACCTAAACTAAATCCTAAACTTAAACTTTTGTTTGCGTAACCTAGTGTCCTAATAACTTTCCTGATAACTACGCAAATAGACATAAACATCTGCTAAAATCATAAAAATAAACATGTGTAATTATAAGTTAATATCATCATTGGAACATACTCCATATGCAACAAATTTATGAGATGCACTTTTATATGGTGTCGATTTGGCTATTGATCAGATAATTTTGTAAGGGAGGCAGCAGGGGAGCAGGCTGGACGACACTCGTAAATTCGGCCTTTTATGACCCATTAAATTGCCGATAATACGGGCCAACGCGACTGTTACATAAAGATTTTACAAAGTAAAGGTCGTTTGTGTTCTGTGTACGTGATATATATATATTTATATGTAAATAGTTGCTGTCGATTTTATTCCTTTTATTATTCACACGTGATGGAAATTATGGTGACTTAAATAATTAATTATCTGGAACTTCGATATATTTCGAAGATCTGTGATAAAAATTATGAACTAGTTACTACTATCAATGTTTTAATCGTGGTTTTTACTGTAAGTAACTTAATGTTATTAAATAATAGTAAAACCACGTGTATAACATCTTTAGATAAAACAAACATATATACATGTATATTTTCATGTAACAGCATAATTAAAGTTAATTGAGTTTTATTCAGCAAACACACGTGTACTTACCTATATAATTATAATTTTAAAAAGGAAAAGCACACTTCAAAATAAGTTCCTATTAAAATAGCATTTTTATTCTATCTACAATAATTATACTGTGCTGCATTATGAAGGAAGGAAGAGCTAATAAATTGCGAGCTGCGGCTACGCCAACAATTCCGCTGAATTAATTCGAGGACGTGCTTTCGTTTGCTTCTACAACCATTATACCTTTAATGATACAATTATTACAATTTTGTACATAAATAAATATTAAATGTACATATGTTTGTACACATACGTATTTTGTTTTTTCTTAAATCTATGGCGCTATTAAACCTGTCTAAAAAATGAGCTTTTTTGGTTGAATTCCTTCACATTGATCCCTAGATGAACTAAAACTGTAAACGGAAAAATAACTTAAAATTACTTTTTTCTTTGAATGTTTGTAATTTTTTTTTTCCAAATAAACAGTAGTAGAACGTTAGCGTCGATGGAGATAAGCTCTATCGATACGTAACTGAATTGAGTTATTGGAATATAATGTAATAATAACAATTACCTTATTATCGTCGGGATAATTGTTTTTTTTTCTATTATTTCTTTACAGTTTGCCAGGATATTGTATATCTTGCTACGTTAGAAACTGCGTACAGACGAAAACATATTATTATTAAAAATATATTTATTTTATTATTTTTTCGTCTCTTCTACATAGACAATGTCCGATGGTTTGGTGGTCTAATTGATGTGAAATACATTTCACAAATTGTTATACCACAACCACAATATTAATATTTACTATGATCAAAATATCTCTATATGAGATGTCTAGTATAAATATTAAATACATGAAGTTTTGGCAATCCCTAAGCAAAATACAAATAATGAGAAAACAGTAGCAGCCCCAACGATTACTTCCGTAAGATCCGATAAATCCCCAGTTTTTCTTCGCTAATCCTGAAAAATTGTAGACAGTCGAGTGTTGAGACAGCTTCCAAATCAATTCTAATATCTATTTATCTTAATATATAATTTAGTTTAAGAAAATATAATTGTTGTTTACATTTTATGTAACAATTTCGTAAAATAAATTACTTTTATTTGCACAATGTGAATACAAAATTTTTTTTTTACAATATATACATATTTAAGTTTTTCTTTCTAATATTAATTTGTATATTGTATATGATGCTACATTATTATGAAATAATTGGTTATCTTCTATAAATATTCTATAAATAGATAATTACCATTGTAACACGAAGAATGAAAATAAGTTTCATGTTGGATTTTCTTGTCTAAACAAATAATTAACTTGTTTACTTTGAGGTTTGAAAGAGAAATCCTTTGTAAAATGATTATGGAAATTACGTACTAAGGTCGCACATTTCTTACAAAGGAGCAAAATATTTTTTCTATGCCAAGTTTTATATTAAAAAGTTTATTACATTTAGCGGGTCTTTTTTGCTTTTTTTATATAACTGCTGAAAAGGCTCGTAATTTTTTTCAAATTATTACGCAAATGATTTAATAATAGACTTGGTATATTGTTATAATATTGGCATCGAAAAAAATATTTCCGTATTTTTTTTCAGTTTTAATCTGTATTACGATGTCAGAGTCAGAATTCAAGACATTGTAAGTATATTGCGGAACTTAACGCCTTAACGAGAGCGAGGAAACCTTTCTCTTTTATATTTATTATGGCAGAACTTCGAATATCAAGATCATTCTAAATGGATAGAAATTAGGACAATGGAATTAAAAGACAAAAAATGAATTACTTGATCGAATCTCTAATAAAGCGATACATAGATCAGCGATGATGTTGTATTGTAAATGAAAAAAAACATGGTAGTTTGGGCACGTCATGATTGATCAAAGAATGGAAAAAAAAGTTTTATAAATGAAATTGAGATGGATGAGAGGTGGGGAGAGATTTTAGTTTTTCTTTCGAGAACACAGTACCGATGATACTGGAGGGAGTTCATATAAAAAGCAGGAGGAGGACTATCCGGAGGCATACATGAAGAGGTGGATAGCAGGGGACGATAGAGATGCAGTAGCAGAACGTAGAGTTCGACGTTCAATTTTGCCTGGATACGCCGTTAGGGATAAAGCGTGAAGCTAAAAAATAATATGTACCACTTAAATTGTAACGTTATGTTGTGGAATTTAACTGCCCGAAATAGGGAGGCAAAACGAACGAACGAATTGTGTAAGTCTATAACAATGTAAATAGTTGTCATCTCTTTTACAGAAAGCAGAAAATAGAAACTATATTTTTTATTGTAATCATCGCATATTTAAATAACTAACAATTTGATTAACAAATGTGCATAATGATTATCTTCTATAACATTTGCATAATGATTACAGCAAACAC
Organism: Heliconius melpomene melpomene; assembly: GCA_000313835.2. NCBI lineage: Eukaryota > Metazoa > Arthropoda > Insecta > Lepidoptera > Nymphalidae > Heliconius > Heliconius melpomene. The sequence goes on along the minus strand of HE670558.1, from coordinate 304,165 downwards.
TCATAGTAATTTAGATATTTATTGCCAATTAGTTTCACAATATTTACTATCTCTAAAATGTGTGCTGCTGGCATCAAAGACTTTATAATTAGATTTGTATTTAAATACAGATCTAATTAAGTCAATATTAATATACGACATAGATTAAAAATAAAACCTACTAATATTGTTAAATTTTGTGAGGGATGTTTGTTTCGTAAAACTACTAAACAAATTTAGATGAAACTTAACAGTCAACATTTAGGTCGCTAGTTATAAAATATATTTAAGCTAGATAGACAATGGATATTTCGTCGTTGATAGTGTAGTAAGGAAAACAAAATTACGCTGTCATAGTTTATTTAGTATGGGTCGTAATTGTAGAATTGAAACCTATTCAGGAGTATGTTTATTAAATTATTGTTATAAGAATAATATAATTATAAGATTCTCAGATTAGGTAAGTTTGGCACGTTGTGAGGATGAGTGGTGAAAATACGTAAAAAATGTAAGATTATCATGCAATCTTTGTACACAACGTCGATTATACTTAATATCGTGCAAAAATCATGTGAGCTCACCGAAAGGCGTTTATGGACATGTTGATGACAGTGACAGGTGAAACAAATAGCCGTAGCTGTAGGCACTCCATTCTTTCGGACTACCCAGCTCCGGTTAAAGCCAGAAGTATCTAATTATCTTTTTTACTTCATAAAATAAGAACTTGAACTGGGGAAAAATATTACATTGGATTTATTTTTAAATATGTATATTATTAATTGATGCTAACTTCTTAAGTTAAGCTTAATTAAAAATTAAAATAGTACACATTCTGTGATATAGGATGATTTAAAATGATGGAATTTTAATGAATAAACGTTTAACGACGTAATATTTTTCTTACAGGTTAATTATCTCTGAGCCGTGTCTGAAGTTTGTGAGCTCGGTGTTCACTTGGGTATAATTATTTCCATTTCTTCGGTATGGTGAAATAAATTTCGGCAATGGCTTCCATCTCTCAAAACGCAATATTCCGAATTTGGCAGAAAATAAAATACGACGTGCTTTAACCTTATGTACTTTATTTATCCTAATCTTACTATAGGCACGAATTAAAAAAAAAATTAACAATTTCAGATGGTAATTTGGAATCCGCTTTGCCGAAAGTTTCGAGATTTCCTGAAAAAATAAACTATTACTGAAGAATATAACAAAATAAATAGTAATATTTAACAACGTTATTTATTTCTACTTTCATTAAATTAAGTACCTAAGTAAGAGTACTAAGAAAAGGTAGCAACTTTTCTTTCATCAATACGGCAAAGAAAATTTACAGATAGAAGTTACAATATGAATATTCCTCGGATATTAATCATCATAATAAATTACATTACTTGAATAAACCAGCTTTAGAGGTATAGATAAAATCAATTAACTTCACCTAGTTTCGCAGTAAATTCAAGTTACTAGAGCCAGGTATCCTTCTGCCAACTTTGTATGCTTATCTGATTTTCATAACAGTAGCTCTTTTGGAGCGGTTATGGGTTTTCAGGAAATAGATAAACAAATTTTTATGCTTAAAACATTGAACTCACATCTGACTGAGAAGTGCAAATGCTGTATAAAATTATTTATTAGAAAAAAATATATATAACATATATTTTTGTTTTAGTTTTTGCGCAACCTGGGAACTTAATGTTAGTGAAGGCACTCCGTTTGCCATTAAGACACTTTCGTTCTCCACTCTCCGCCGAATTCTTAAGCCTCGTTATTACAGCAAAGAAATGAAAATATATCAAGTATTTCATTTCCCGAGTGCGAACCCACAAACCCACAAACGTTGCTTTTATAGACGCACTCTTGTACCGCTATTTCCATTTATTATATACAATTTTATTTCAATGTGTTTCTATATTGTTTAATACGAAGGTAAAAGAGGCGATATACTCGTATGTTGTTTTATTTTATTTTTTCAAATTAAAATCCATGAAGAGAATTTGAAAGTGTAAATCAACAATTATATATGTCAACTATTATCAACTATCATTATTATGAATGGCAAAATGATTAGAAAGTTGATTAGCCTTCTTTCTTTTGCGATCAAATTAGTGTTATATTTATTTATAATTCAACGGACCCATGACAGGAAGAAGAACCCACAAAGTTAGTTCCGTACTTAAAACCATTAATCTTTAAATAGCAAGTTCCTAAACTTAACCTATAGGAAGAAAAAAGGAAAACTTCGAAATTTTAGCTTTGAGACTTTTTGATTAATTGGCAATTACCTACTCGATTTCTTTATTTTATTTATACATAATTTAATGTAAGATTCTATTAATAATTTGCCTTCTCCATTTATAAAATGTAATTATTGAAATTTGGTTTAAATGTATGGTTTACATAAAGTATGGTTTTAGTTTTATAGTCTCCGTCTGGATAGAAAATAAAGACTAAGTTATATTTTTCATTCGCACTTGACTGACTCCTTTTTTATTTTTTCTTATGAACTTACAAGTTTAATAAAAACGTTGGTACTATTATATTAATAACATTACGTGAGCGTTTTAAAATTTTAGCTCAATAGGAAATTTAAATTTGAAATTTCCAAACATTTACATATTCAAATGTAAAAGAAGCGCAAGCCTTACAAATGGTTGGATTCACACTGAATATTAATAGGTAATTCAATACATTAAGCATCTCTAAGGCTCGAAATTAATGATTTCTGGGCCCAAGATCTAAATTGGCTGAATCATATATTTTTGTTTGCAATAATGTTAACCAATAAAATTTTTAGTATTAACAATATTAATATCATGGAGGCCTTGATGAAGTGACACTATGTTCTCGCCGAGTACCTTGATATATGGGGGATAAAGCGTGATGATACACATAACAGGTTAGGTAGAGAAAACCAAATGTAAGGCATTGTATGTGGAGTGGAGGAACTCAACGCCGCGCTTTACCTTGTTACCAGAACGTGAAAAATTAAAATTTTAATATTTTATTACCCCAAATGGGAATGGAAACTTCAATTGTCACGTCTACAGCAACACGCTTCTGCCACTGCGCCACAATGGCCTCAAATCCTCTGTAAATACATACGAGTAGGTACTGTATCTACATTTTAATATAAAGCTAAAAATAACAGAGTCGGCTGACGCACACCGAATGCGCCGTGTCCTCGTCAGTAAAAAAAATATACACAAAAATTTAAAAAAACACATTTGTATTTTAAAAGGTTACTTTAAGATAATGAAGATGATGATGCCATAATATCATTATATAATTATAAAATAAAATAAAAAATGTTAAATTATTCATTTTATATATTGAATATATAAAACCGTAGCGCTCTTTGTGTAGCGACGTGGACATCGTTTTGTGTGAGCGACTTTATTGAGAAAAGCGAAACGCTTTTAATCTTTTTTCGTTTAGTCACCGCAAGCGCTCTCAACTTTTTGACTGACCACTCGTAGTACTTTGAATTTACTCTTTGACTGCTATTTTTATTTGTCCTTGCTCTAGGTTTAGGTTAAAGGTTTTAAATATGCATAGAATAAAACTATTCTGACAGTACATTTAAAGTGGACAGAACAATGAAAACGAAAATTACAACATATTGTATTTTATAAAGAACTTTAAGCAACTGATACTCCTGTCACACTTATTTACAAATAATCTTTTGTTAAATATATTGTGTATATTTTGTCGTTAGAAGGCTACATGGAAACGACGAGAAATTTCCATTTACACTTTAGAGACTCAGCTTTCGAAAATTGAGCTTGCGTCGTTTGCGAAATAGTCAGTGATTGATTTTAGTGTTGTTAAGTGTTAAAATACGAGGCTATCTTGGGGCAGGGATAGCGTCTGTAAGCGCGACTATGGGTTGTAGATTCGTTTTCCTCTCGGAGTGAGGAATTAATTTCATTTCCACGCTCTAATAAGCCCAAATACAGCGTTGAGTTTCACCACTTGAGAAGAAAGTGGAGGCCGAAGTGGTTCTTGTTATATATACGGTATACACCATGACAGTATTCCGAATATATAAAGAAAAAAATAAACTCATTTATAGGAAGTCTTGCATCCATATATACTCATAGTGCTTCATAGGTACATCATGTTTTAGTTAAGAGTTTATAATTTTTTATTAAAAATAAAATTATAAAAATCTTTTAAATGATGTTGAAGCTTGAAGTTAGCTACATTGTGTATTAATATTGGAATGCAATCTGCAGAAGTAAATTAACAGAGACTTTGTCATTTCAACGTATTATTAGTAGATACAATAGGCAAAAACATTTATATATCTTAATTATTAAAGATATTTAAATATTATACACTATAAAAAACGATATCATTCCATAAGAAGCTATGATAATATTATTCGATTTTTGAGAAAAACAGATAATATAAAAGTAAATACAGTATTTACTGTAAACAGTACTACAACAAAGGCAATATATATGTAAACTTGTCATTGAAACATAATAAAAGATCTTCAGCGTGTCAAAGTAGACACTTTGTCAGAGAATCCATTAAGCTTGTTTATTCCATTACGTTAGTGACGCGATGCTAGGAGCGTCAAGAAACGCACCGATGCATGGGCAATGCATGCATTCCAGTTTATATGCAGAGAGGAAATATCCATTAAAACTTACTTATTCGGGAAGTAACTAAGTTGGTATTCACTTCATGTTTAATCTTTTAGACGAAGTCTTTTCGTTTACTCTATTTTGAATTTAGTATATTTTTTGGTTTTTTTAATGTTGAATTTCTTTTGAAGCTAAAATAAAATCGAATCAGAATCGCTGTATCTCACATACAGCAGGGTAGGCAGAGGGAACCTAGTGTAGAGTCACTCCGTTCCTCGTAGCAGTGTAGGCAGAGGAAAAGTGTGAACCTAGTGTTACGATATTCTGTTCCCCGTTAAGACTTTCCCCCTTTCGCCGACTTTTGGAGACATTGTGTGTTGAGTGGTGGAACTTAACGCCGTGGTTTGTCTCATTATCAGTGAAAAGGAAAATATTAATTATTTTATACCCTCGAATGGGAATCGATCACAACACCGACAACCGAAAATACATACTACTATAAATTAATATTATTGAAAATTTCTTACCTGAACAGCACGAGGTTTAAACTCTACTCCGAGCTTAAATTGTTAAGCAGACCTTTTAGATACATACTACCTTATATTGCGGTATTCCGAATGAGGCTGAAGCTCTAAAGGTTCATTTCAACGAGCTAAAAGCATTGGCAATTAAATGTTGCTTTGGTGTTGATAAGAAAACAGTTATATAAATTATTATATTTTTATATACGAGTACCTATAGAGGTAAGAAATTAGATAAATATAGAAAAATTATATACAAACTAAAAATTATACAGTACATATCACAATCAACGTGACGACATACCCCGCACATAAAATTCCAATAAGTAAACAGACAACTAGAAAAAAGCTAATTACCAAATTAAAAAGCTAAACATATTTTTTTAATCATAGCTAAGAACACTTTAACACTTAAGAACAATTAAGTTAGCTTTCAAAGAAAAAAAACTAAATCAAAATCGGTTCATCCGTTTGGGAGCTATAATACCACAGACAGTCATACACACATCACATACACGTCAAATTTATAGTTAAGTTAAACTAATCGGGAGTATTTTGTACTTAAGGAAAACAAAACCTTATAATGTTCATTAAGCTCCATTACGTCGTAAGTAAAAAGACAAATAACTTCTTATTAGCTTTTGCTATTTACTCTCGTCTATTCCCTCCGTCTTCCTCATGTTGGAATAGGCTTTATTAATACGAAAATATAATAACATTACACGATAGCCCCCGGGCAGCGTCAACTAAATCATATTGTATAAACAACGCTCGCTAACAACAATTAATAGCACATAATATATATAAAGAGATTATCTTTTTAATTAATATATACGTAAAATAAATATTAATGGCGTCGTTAAAATATTTCAGTTCTGATAAAATTAGCAAATTGAAATTTTTAGGTTAATAAACGTATAACAATCACCGCAAACGAGCGTTAATTTTGATATTACGGTAATAAATACTCGTATGTTATTTCCACTATGGCCTAATTTGACTGTAGCAGAGTCAATATTGTCTTAACTTTATGCAATATTGTATTAATAATTGTATAAACGGTTTTATTTTAGTAATTATAATAATTATTAATTATTAATAAGGCCGGCGGTATACGCAGTATAACAAACTACGGACAAAGTATTATAATAACGTAAGCATAGAAATTAATAACTATTAAAGCCTATTTTTTTCAGCTTCAAGTTGTGTACCGTATATAGTAGGGTAGGCAGAGGGAATCTAGTGTTGAGACACTCGGTTCCCCTCGTTCCGCCAAATTTTCAAGGCATTGCGTGTTGGTGGTGGGACTCAACGCCGTGTTTTGCCTTGTTATCAGAGAGAAAAAACGAAAATATAAATAAATAATATTTAATTTCCCCGAGTGGATCGAACCTGGAACCGTCGCGCCTACAGTCACGCTTGTGCCACTGCGCCACAATGGCCACAAAAACGTATTTCTATAGCTATATACTTTACCTTTTATTTTTAAAACATCTCTTTATCACACTGTGGGTAATAATTTATGGGGTACTTATGAACAATTAGTCAGTTTTTGTTTTGCGTAGATGAAAATTTATGATTGCTTAAGATTTTTAAAATGGATTTTTTGTGTTACTTTATTTTTTATGGAGTTGTTGTTAGCAGTATAGTAGGTACGAGTCATTTTGAGTTTTTGCCCTTTGTCAAGACTAATCAAAATGGAATCCTATAGGCATTTTTGTTTTCGAAACTTTGTACATCTGAAAACAGTTCTGGTTATGTATATTTTATTTGTAATAACTTAGGTAGGCAGAGGGAACCTGGGAACCCCGTTTCCATTTTACCCCCGAATTCTATACGCGAGCGAGCGAGTGTGAGCTAAGCGATGCCTATATCGAGCACAAAACTAACAAATTTAACATACAGCTGTTAAAAAAACCCTTATTAATATCAGAAAACCTAAAAAGAGCCAACGGCCTCTATCTTATTATAATATCTCGTATGGCCTGAACACACGATAGATAGATAGGTACTAAGTATATAAGTATTCTATAGATGCATATGTAATTGAAGTTTTCGAAACATTTATTTAATACGATTCTTGCAATTATGATTGTTTGTAGAATATTTATAACTGTTATCTAGAAACGTACAAAAATATGAATCTTCTGTAGCCGTCACAGTTATAAATCCAGTCGACTGGGTGGTCGCTTCCTTCCGGCTACGCTCCCGAGAGCATAGTTTGTTCTAGATGGCCATTATCATCACGTGTCGAGTACAGAATTAAAGTGTTCTGCATAGAAAATGCTATTAAAAGCTGCTATTTAAATCGATTCGAAATTCATCTTCTAAGTTTAGATTACTATAGAGCAGTGTCATTTATCATTCAACGCTCTCACCCGTCGTGCAAGAAAGAGAATCTGCTATTGTTATTTTTGTCACTTATTAGTTTGATAGTGAGAATTACTTTTAGAATGTATTTTAACTGGACCACTCTTAAAAACATGCATTTTTCTGTTGTGTAATATTATTTCTCTTTTTTTACCGTACAACCTCTTTCGTGAGTTCTCCATTCAACGTGACACTGGCGAAGTGATTTTGTGCTCAACTGGCACGCTCGGAACGCCATATTAGAAAGAACAGAACAGAACAGAACGTTTAGAATCGATTGTTTGATGTATTTGACCTTAATTTCGCTTGTCTCTTCTCATTTTTGTATTTAAATTTCTAAAAGTTTAGAGTTTAAAAAGATTGTTTTCTTTTTTACTTAACCGAGTAACCTAACTCGATTTCAGCTACGAAAATATATTTTAATATATTAATTCAAAATAATTATTTGCTTTAGTTGAAGGGGGCGCTAAAAACAATAATAAGTACTTCTCAATTTATAGTCTTAAAAAATAGTAATTAAAACATCGCCGACTACATTTTGAGTCAAAAATTAGGCGAATAGTCAGAACTATCTAAGGCAGGTACGTAGAGGTACCTATGTATTTACGTACCTACAAAGCCGTACGTAATTTTATATGGAACGATCGTAAATTCAGTCGGCAGCGCGCTGGCTTCCTTCCGGCTACGATTTCGAGAGGACGCAAACATTTTGTTTCAGTTGGCCGTTATCATTGTGCACATAGAGCGCGAATTTTCCAAAAAATTTTACTCCGAATTGGTTTTTCATTTATTTTCACAACAATAAATGTTGCTATTAACCAATTACAATAAAGTGCCAGCATACTGCCAACACATTTAACTTTTTTTAAAGTCTGTTTTTTTAAATGATCTTAATTTATTAGGCAATTTATCGGTTTTAAAATACAAAAATTATGGTGCTACACCGAACAATAAAGATGTGAACGAAAAAAGAAATCATTTTCAAAGTTGAAATTAGTTCTGAATATTGATTAGACAATGTTATTATATTTGTATTTCTACATTCGCTTGACCTTCGAAAACAGGGGTCATTTAAGAAGCAGAAATACCTCTCGTAGGGTATGTATTAAGAGGTTCATGACAGTGGACGAGGCAAAGAGGTATGCCGAGGCCGTAGCGTTTGGCGCCCCGTTCTCTTTGACCACCATGGTAGGGATAATGCGTGAAGCTAAGTAGGTAAATAAGTCGAATATTTGGAACAAATATTTCTTTTTATAGATTAAGTAGATGCTATAGATCTAAAGATATCTACGTTGGGCACATTGATTTTTAATTTCTGATGTTTAAAAATTGTAGGTATTACATAGTTACATAAAATTTGTGCCCCCTATTAATTTTAAGCCTTCTGTTATAAATTAGTGATATTTACTAACAAATACAGATAATATTAAATAATAACTATTTAACTTTATTACTTAAAATCAGAGAGAGACACTGTTTGATCCAGTCTAATACAAAACTATTCAAACCATCTTAATTAAAGTAATAGCAGCAATTTTCAACTGGCGATGTATGGGTGAGCGTAACGATCCCTTGGCGTTGCACTAAGTGTGATTTAAAAATGTTTGTCTAGAATGTAAATGCTTGAAATAAACGTTTGGATCACCATATTTACAAAGAGTTGGATAATGGCGTAGTTTAAATAACGTAGAAGTAATCTAAGACAAATACTTTCAATTATATAGACATCGAAATTATTTATTGAAGTGTAAGAGATGTAAAGAATGAGTTTAAGATGAGAAAGGTTGATACAAGGATAGTGGTAATACTTGGGCCCATGTTTTTGTTCTACGGTGGCAAATTTAATTTAAATACTTTAGGTTTTGTTTGTTTTACCTAAACAACTTTAAAGTCTTCATAAATAATTGTGTTATATATTATACTAGCGACCCTCTTGCGGCTTCGCCCGCTTTAACTACTGGATTATTCGTGTAATGTATGTTTGCAAAGCACTTAAGATAATGTGAAAATTAATGAAACCCTAATGCAACCCGCATTTTCGTAGTTTCAATAACTTTTCCAATTGTTTTACACAGCAAGGATTTTTTAGTAGGTACCTACCGTAATTTTAAATCTGTGCTACTAATCTTTTCAAGTACTTATTAAAATATATTTAAATTACTGTTTTTAGATAGTTAAATGACTATTTTTAGATAGTTAAATGACTATTTTTAAACGGAAGAAATTATAAACAAAAGCCTACCTACTAATAACTACTTTTTTTTTTTCGAGCTTGTGGTTAATGCTGAAGAGAGTATTCTGTCCCTGATGAAAAGCAAGCATTACGTAGCGGCCTGTGAGGAAAATTAAATAGAATGATCGGCCGGGAATCGAACCCGGGCCGCCCGCGTGGCAGGCGAGCATTCTACCACTGAACCACCGATGCGTGTAAGGCAGGCGGGCATGGAGGACGCATGGCGAGTGGCGAGCCGTTTCGCAGCAAGGATTTTTTTGATATTGTAACAACTTCTAAAGTACTTATTAAAATGAAAAACACTAAAAGACAGTTTTGGTCTACATTAAATGGCCAACGTAACTAATGTACTTATTTATATGCTGAGAGTAAGGGATAAGTGAAACTTGAGTAACATACAGCTGATGTGTCAACGGCGTGATGTGTCAACAATTAAATGCGTTTTTCTGTAAAACTATTCGCAATTTCGAAATATTGTAAAAAGCAAATTGTATCTTCGTTTAACGTAGAAAATTAATAAAGTATTTTAAAGGATAAGGATTAATACCATTATGGAAAAATATCCCTCACAATAAAAATATATTGAAATTATTATTTTTAGACAGAAAA
>HE670558.1:163480-293502 GCA_000313835.2 Heliconius melpomene melpomene | reverse complement strand
AAAAATGATCACTACACGTTATTCTTAAAAGATACGAATATGCTCTCGCGGACTTTTTTGTAGATCTTATTAAGAGGAACAATACTCCAGTACATTTTTTTCATGTAGTACTTACCATTAGAGCAGCGCATGCGCGAAAGTGTCTCAACGGGTAGGACTTTATACACATTTATCGTATTTATGTTAATTTAAATAAGAATGTACAAATAATAAACTATATATAAACCTTCTACGAAAAACACTCGACTTAATGGTGAAGACCGCATCAAAATCTGTTGGGTGGTTTAGAAGAAGAAGAGTTAGAAACAACAGACAGACACGAAAAGCGACTTTGTTTTATAAGATACTAGCGACCCTCTTGCGGCTTCGCCCGCTTTTACTACTGGATTATTCATATAATGTATGTTTGCAAAGCACTTAAGATAATGTGAAAATTAATTTAACCCTAATGCAACCCGCATTTTTTTAGTTTCAATAAGGTTTTACACAGCAAGGATTTTTTAGTAGGTAACGTAATTATAAATCTGTGCTACTAATCTTTTCAAGTACTTAATAAAATATATTTAAATGACTATTTTTAGATAGTTGGATGGCTATTTTTAAACGGAAGAAATTATAAACAAAAACCTACCTACTAATAAGTTATTAGTAATAACTACTACAAAAAATATGAAACCAAATATATCGCGCTGAAATAATACATTCAACTCAAATTATCCAATACGTGCAAACGCATCTAAATCTTCGTTGCTATAAAGTCAGGCGGGTTTTTTTTTCGAGCTTGTGGTTAATGCTGAAGAGGGTATTCTGCCCCTGATGAAAAGCAAGCACTACATGGCTGCCTGTGAGGAAAATTAAAGAGAATGCATCGGCCAGGAATCAAACCCGGGCCGCCCGCGTGGCAGGCGAGCATTCTACCACTGAACCACCGATGCGTGTGAGGCAGGCGACGCGGCGGACGCATGGCGAGTGGCGAGCCGTTTCGCAGCAAGGATTTTTTGATATTGTAACAACTTCTAAAGTACTTATTAAAATGAAAAACATATGCTGAGAGTAAGGGATAAGTGAAACTTGAGTAACATACACAGCTGATGTGTCAACGGCGGTATGTGTCAACAATTAAATGCGTTTTTCTGTAAAACTATTCGCAATTTCGAAAAAGTGTTAAAAGCAAATTTTATCTTCGTTTAACGTAGAAAATTAATACAGTATTTTAAAGGATAAGGATTAATACCATTATGGAAAAATATGGCTCACAATAAAAAATATATTGAAATTGCGACCCGCTCGCGGCTTCGCCCGCCTTAACTACTGAATTATTCATATAATGTATGTTTGAAAAGCAACCCGCATTTTCGTAATTCCAATAAGAATTTACCGATTGTTTTAAAATAAACACAAATAAATAACACAAATAACAGAAAACTTAAACGAAAGAAATTATAAACAACAGACTACCTACTATTCTCTTACCCAAAAATACTTAAACGAAAGATGTAACCAACTATGTCGCGTGGAAATACATTATAATTATTGGATAACTCCAGAATACGTGCAATCACTTCTAAATTTACTTTGCCAGGCGCAGAATTGAAGCATTCTCTCGGCCATCTCCGTAGTAGCTCAAAACGACATCAGAGCGTTGGTCCGACCGTGGTCCCAGGCGAAAACCTGCTTTAGAGCAGACACATGGAAGGGGAGGGGATTGGAATTGAACACTCGGTTTCTTGAGGAAGGCCTAAATTAAACGACCAAGATGACTGCTCATGAGGCGGATTTGGAGGAGGATAGAAAGTCCCTCGGAAGAAGACGTCTGACCTCGGGCGGCCGGGTATGCGGAGTGCTGCTCCTTAGGTGCAGGTGACCCGATACACCGGCGCAACGGAATACGTTGGACGCGAGGCGACCAATGTGTACCTCTAGGGTTTCTATTTTTAGGTTGCGGTGAGTGGCGCGTGGTGTTCACGTAGTATGGTGCCTGCGTCACTCTCAATTCTGACTGGGACAACGGCAGCGATCGGGTCGCTGCTAGACCTCGCACTCTCAACTCTCACGCAAAATGTCCTGTCACTTACAAAGCAGAGCGGCAAAGACATGCGCGACTTGCTGGGGGGTGCCCGCTCTGAGCACTTTATGAAGTAAGCCCGGGTGCCAGACGCGGTAGAATACGCGTGCTACGTCAAGGAAGACTGCTATTGCACACTCATACTCTCTCTCGGTTGATCACTGTTGCGTAGTTTACCCAGAGTGGTATACCCGCTCGCCAAACTGCTCGCTTTGTGGGTGGATGTGTGACTGAAGAAGTGAGCGGAGTAACTTCTCGAATAACTTGGCGACCGTACTAAGAAGGATTATAGATCGATATCCCTCAGCAGCATAATGAGCAGGCCTTCCTTCCATGCCCGGGGGAAAGAAGCCAGGCGGGTGCGGCGGATCCACTATTATAAGCAAAATGTTGCGGGGCACGACGGACGCGTGGTGGGCGGCGAACCGTTAATCAGCAAGGATTTTTTAGTACTGTAATTTTAAATCTGTGCTACTAATCTTTTCAAGTACTTATTATTATATATTTAAATGACTATTTTTAAACGGAAGAAATTATAAACAAAAACCTACCTACTAATAACTAATACAAAAAATATGAAACCAATATCGCGCTGAAATAATACATTTAACTGAAATTATTCAATATGTGAAACGCATCTAAATCTTCTTTGCTATAGAGGCAGGCGGGTTTTTTTCGAGCTTGTGGTTAATGCTGTTAAAACAGCGACACCGGTTAGGCGCTACGTGGCTGTCTGTGAGGAAAATTAAATAGAATACATCGGCCGGGAATCAAACCCGGGCCGCCCGCGTGGCAGGCGAGCATTCTACCACTGAACCACCGATGACTGCTCATCACGCGCTTGTGTATAAATAAGCAAAACGTCGCGAGGCGTGTTTCGCAGCAAGGATGTTTTAGTATTTTAAGAACTTCTAAAGTACTTATTAAAATGAAAAAACAGTAAAAGACAGTTCATCTACATTAAATGGCCAACGTAACTAACATACTTATTTATATGCTGAGAGTAAGGGATAAGTAAAACTTGAGTCGGCACAGCTGATGAGTCAACGGCGTGATGTGTCAACAATTAAATGCGTTTTTCTCTAAAACTATTCGCAATTTCGAAATAGTTTAAAAAGCAAATTTTATCTTCGTTTAACGTAGAAATTTAATAAAGTATTTTAAAGGATAAGGATTAATATCATTATGGAAAAATATCCCTCACAATAAAAAATGTATTGAAATTACTATTTTTAGACAGAAATATGATCACTACACGTTATCCTTAAAAGATAAAAATATGCTTTCGCGGACTTTTTTGTAGATCTTATTAAGAGGAACAATACTCCAGTACATTATTTTCATGTAGTACTTACCATTAAAGCAGCGCATGCGCGAAAGTGTCTCAACGGGTAGGACTTTATACACATTTATCGTATTTATGTTAATTTACATAAGAATGTACAAATAATAAACTATATATAAACCTTGCCTGAAAAATACTCGACCTAATGGTGAAAACCGCATAAAAATTCGTTGGGTGGTTTAGAAGAAGAAGAGTTAGAAAGTTCAGACAGACACGAAAAGCGACTTTGTTTTATAAGATATAGGATATAGGATATAGGATAGGATTTACATATCATTGTATTATCTTTTTATTTATTGTAAATAGAAACACACGCTGGCGTAGTATGTAACATAGTTAAGCTTTTCTTATAAAAATTTAGAAAACAAGTTGTTTTTGAACATCCTAGCGTTCAGGCGCTGTAGTCAATTAAGTTCTATGTACATCGTACTCGTACTACCTCTACATACGTACACATTCCCCTGCAGTGCTATTTTGATACAGTTTCTAATATTACTATTTTGCTGATCTTTTTAAAACGATTTTAACAAACCTTCGCTACAGAATAACTACAAAAACATTAATCGTTTATAAAATTACTTGTATATCTGTATATGTAAATCGATCGAGATTTATATTTTGTAGGGTCTCTCGATCGACGGATCGACGTCAGATAACCATTACGTACATATTATATGTATATGAAATAATATTTAGAAATCCATGACAGCAATATGTCGTACTAGGGACCTACTAGTGACCTAGTTTCAGAAAAAAATATAAATTTACTTTAATAACCAGTTTTTTCTAACACATTTTTTTATATGTACTGAACTATAAAAAATAACTAAGCATTTATATTGATAGGTATTAACTTCCCTGGACTATGGGCCATTTGATCCGTCGATCGAGATACACCTGGTATGATGGTGATGATGCCTAAACTTACAATTCAAATATAAATAGATCTTAAGATTAAATGTATATATGTATTAAATCGACGTGTAATAGTGAAAACTTCAAGCCCGCTCATTTAAATAAAAAATATATGCGTGGCTCAAGAATTATTTATTAGTAGTCACTTAAGAATTTGGATAAAATCTCGCTTAAATATATGAATTCGCAAACTTTTGAGAACAAATATATGCACTCAATGCATATTCGTACTCTATCTAAAATGAGTTTAATTAAAATATGAAGGTAAGAGAAATAAATGAATTCCATTCACAGATGGACGTCCGTAGATAATTCAATGATTTTAGACACGATTCCTTTATTTGCATTCATCTCTGTAGTTTGCAAGAAGTGCACTACATTTTAACGAGTTTTGCTTCAAGAGAGTTCAAGAGCAATTATTATTACCGGCCGGATTTAAGTGAATTCTCACTCATAACTTTTAATTGTTCTTTTCACTCACAACTCACTCGATGAACATTTTAACAGTTTTCTGGTTAATAGTGGACCTAGTGGAAAGAGAGTTCAAATAATGGTTATTCCTAGTCTCTGGTTATTGTAAGGATTTTTAAAAATATAATAAAATGTTCAATAAACGGTTCAAGCCCAATTTCTAATAATGACGAAAGTTTAAAAATTACGTTATATAATAATTTAAAAAGTAATAATATAACTTAAAATTTTGAGCTTTACGCTTATATTATGTACACCCTACAGAGAACCTAGTGTGATGTAGAACCTAGTGTTAATCATTTCGTCCCCTACAAAAAAATATAGGATCAATCACGTCTATTTACTTCATTTAGGAGTTAATCTACGTAGGTAAGTCTCGCAATAAGCTTTTATATCCCATAAAAAGTGTAAGGATGCTATAAATTTACAGTAGAACTGTGAAATTCAAAGTTTATTATATTATTTCGTTAGGTTAGGTTTAACTATTTTATTGAACGGAACTCTACGCTGCACTGTGTCTTATGCACTTATAATTTTCAATATAATTATTAATTATTAGTATTTTAATTTGTAACCTCCAATATAAAATATTTATAAATTATACATTACATATCACTTAACCACATCAAGCTTACATAACGGAAGGTCTTTCATGCTATTAAGTTCGAAGGTTATATCAATAAAGATTTTTCTTAATTAATATTAATTAAATTTCAATTTATGGAATTTTTCCAAATGACGAAGGTGCTTCAAGTGGCAGCTATTAAATTGCAATCTCAGCTTTAATACTTAAAAATTGATCTCCAAAGTTTTTGAAAAATAAAAAATGGATGATTGATTGATTTCGAATAACCCTGACCAGAGTTGTAATGTGATGAATGAGCCAATTTAAATTTTCGCCAGGCAAGCGACTGGAATGCTAGCACGAACACGAATTTCCTTTCTGCTAACATCATAGGAATGGTAATAAAATATATACATAGTGAGGCGATATATCTATATATTATCATAAGATCGGGAGTTGAATTCTTTTTATTACTTTTAGTTTTATTTGATTTACTGATAGATGAGTTTGTTAGATTTTATGAATTGAATTTTTTCAGTAATACAGACAAAAATATAATTTTTAACATATTTTGTCACATTTCATAAAATTATAGCGTTGTAGAAAATCGTTACAAAATATTTTTATTACAATTCCAAAAAGAAAGTTGAACATTTAATAGAGAATACTAATGGATGGAAATATTTCATTTTCTCACAAAATTATTGACACGTCCATTTCTAGTATTACCATTAACATTGAACATTCGAGGCTATTTCGCATTTTAGATGGTGTTCACACTCTGCTCACTTCAGCACTGGACGTAATTATATTGATAGTTTGATTAATTCTGGCATGAGGTGGAAATTCTAACTCTATATGGAACAATATCTAAAGGTTATTCAATTATTTGACTAGAGAATTTGAGTAATGAGAGTAGCTGTATAAAATATTTGTAAGTGTGGAACTGAAAGTAAGCTGGAAGATGTCAGCTGACAGTTTATTTTTTAAGTTAATAGTATAGAAAATGTATAATTGGAGCACATCGTAGTTAAAACTCCTATGGAGAATATTTTTTATTTACTATTTTATTAGTATTCCCCCAGTTTTACATATTTTGCGAGAGATGCTTGGTAAAAATTATATAATTAAAATCTGAAATATATGATTTTCAACTCCAAACAATCCCCAATTGTATTATGTGGCACAGTACAGGACAACGTCTGGATGTAAATGTGATGGTTGTAGTTTCTCAGTCGAAAGTATAAATTATTTTTGTTTAATTGCCAGAGCTTCTTGTTCTCTCCCTTCGATTGATTTCCGCCACTCGACAGTCAATGTCAAGAAATTGTGTGTTGAGTGGTGGAAGTCAACATCAAGTTTGTGATAACATGCATTTTTCTGTTGTGTAATATTATTTATTTTTTTACAGTACAACCTCTTTCGTGAGTTCTCCATTGAACGTGCCATTGGCGAAGTGATTATGTGCTCAACTGGCACGCTCGGAACGCCATAATAGAAAGAACAGAACAGAAGTTTGTGATATGCGGATTAAGTCAAAGCACCAATTTACTTACACCACTCTTGAGACAAGGTCTTTAAGCAGAAATAAATGTAAATATCTCTCAAATTATTCAGAAACAAAGAGAAGATAATATGTAAAAATAAAAAGCGTGTTGCATATATTCATCCGTATTTTACGGGGTCCAGTATACTTTCAATGTGGGTTAACAATGCAAATAGATAGAATAGGTGAGCGCGGTAGATAATAAGTAGGTCAAGGAATTTAATTCCATTATCATTTCCTTTATAATCCACATCTAATATGAAATAGCTCATCTCTTATTTACATGTACATCGGAAGCTTATAGCATTTCTTTTAGTGTTTAGTAGAAATTCTCTTATACTAAGCTCAATTTTCATTAATATTAAAATCGAGTTTCGCCTCTCAACACGCCACACGGCGGAAAGTGGAGAAGGGAAGTATCTAAACGGGAACGGAGTGTCCTAACACTAAGTTTCTAGGTTTCCTCTGCTTACCCTGCTACGCGGGATATTGAATGCAGGGGGAAATTAAAAAAACAAGTGTCAAATAGTACATTTATCGAGGAAGGCATTACGTTACTCGTTTCAATGTACCTACGGCAGAATTACCTGGGACTCTTTGAATGTGTTACTTATCATACACAAACACAACTCACCATTATTTTCATCGTGACCATGCCGGCGAAGCCGTAGGTAAAAGCTTGTAATCTTATATGAGACTAGTGACCGTCCACGCAACTTAATTTACGTGGACTTTATGACCATTTACACATTACTTCAATTTACTATACGTTGTCATTGAAATTTAGGGTCAAAATATCCAAGAAATTGTTTGTGTTGAGTGGTGAAACGTAATTTCGAATTTTGTTTTACCGGAACGGGAAAAGTAAACAACTTAAATATAATTATTCCATCGTTCAGGAGATATACTCATATCTTCTACAAACAGACAAACAAACACAATTTAAGAAAATCATTGATATAATTTTATTAATATAATTCCGTCTCTTTAAATTATGTTTTCGCAAATATATTTAATGTACGGACAAAATTCACCTTGTTTATCTTATTATTTACTTAACTTAAAACTTTTAATAAATAAAATTCAAATATAGTTATCGTGACCACAGTGGATTTTATATTAGAACGAAGTAGTTCACAAACTTTGGTAGAGCAACTTTGCCATCGTAAACTTTTTAGAAGTAAAAATTTGTTTTTAAAAATAATATATCAACTCATCAAAGAAATAGTTTAATTTATATGTTTTTATTTTAAAAAATCCAAACATAGTGTTTTTCCCTTTGTTTCAAGTATAACCAATTTTCACTACGTAGAGGCTGGTGGTGGCGCAGGGACACAAGCGTATGACTTGAAACGAGACAGGTTTTGTTGGATTCCCACTAGAGGAATTGAAATATTTAATATTTTCATTAATTCTGGTGGCGAGGCAAAGAACGGCGTTGAGTTCAACCACACAACACGCAATGCCTCCAGAATTCCACAGAAAATGGGGAATGGAGACGTCATCATGGACACGGAGTATATGTATTGACACTGGGTTCCCAGGTTTCTTCTCCTATGTGTGGGATACAGCGTAAAACTGCTTTATTTTTTATTTTTTTAATAATTAATGAAACATAATCCATATTTGAACTGAACTTCCACTGTGAACTTCTACATCATGAGTAAGTCTAGCAGCTTACTAAAGTTATTTTAAAATAAACATCTCCAAGGACGACACGACCTGGTTTAAGTTCAAACCAGGTACTCACAAGTTAAAAAACATTACCTTAGTGGCTAGACTCGGGTTAATTTTTAAAGAATAGTTGCGAACCAACCGAGTACTGACTTTGATTTCCCAGGGGTAAAACTTAGGAAACGAAGAGTAGAAAAACCTGTCGTTTACGTGTACGGGTTAAATAAATAAAAACAAAATTTAGAATAGAACAGATATTATTATATTTTGCGTTTAATTCCGCCACTTGTGACTCAATGCGGAGTGTCATAACACTAGAAGCTCTATTAACACTGAAAAAAAAATGTTCGTAAAACATGCAAAAAAATTATAGAAAGTATATTTTATTTCCCAAAATTCATTCATCCATTAAATAAATGAAACAGTATTAAGAGTATGAGGGCTATAAATTCTGCAAGTTATATAACGCGTGACGATCGCGGCCAGCTAAGAATACAAAGAGGATGTCCCATATTTCTCGTACACAGTGTATAGTATGCGTGAAGAGGGCCCACCCTCAAATCCTACATTTTCCTGTTACGATTCAAGGGCTATTTAAAGCAACTTCCGTGTTATTTTTTCCATAGTATTATGACCGATGCCTTTTTGCTTATTTTTTGAGCAATCTTTTAAAGATGTATTTTATGAATGTAATAAATAGATATACTAATCAGAATATACTTTTATTAAATTAGTGAATCAATTTTACATTTTTAAATATAAATTATTATAAAAAAGATACATTTAAAAATATAAAAAACCACTCTTCCGAGGGCGGGACAAGGGTCCAAGCCATCGGTGGCTAGGGCTCCAGAGAGAGGAACCGCCGCACAATACGCGCCGTCTCAAGTAATACTGCCTTCTGTATCCGGTTCTTGATCCAACAGCTAAGCGATAGCCTCTAAAGGTGTTGGTCGAGGCTTTTCGCTATTAAACCGTTAACCGAAACCACTATCGGCACAATGATAGTCTAGTCTAGTAATCTCATGGGCTAGGTCCAAATATTTAGATTGTTTTTCTTTTTCGGCCTTCACGAGATTCTCATCATGTGGGATAGTAACGTCAACAATCACTGCGCGGCGCGCCACTCGGTCTACTAGTACTATATCAGGTCTATTGGCAACAATATACCTGTCAGTAATAATAGACCGATCCCAGTAGAGCAAAGCACAGCTATTTTCAAGAACAGACATGGGATTGTACCTGTAGTAAGGCACCTCCAATTCTACAAGGCCATATTGAAGAGCAAGTTGCTGGTGTATTATCTTGGCTACTTGATTGTGTCTATGCAAATACTCGCCATTAGCAAGATGAGAACAACCAGAGACAATATGTCTGAGGGACTCCCCAGGTCGATGACACGCCCGGCAGATGTCGATAGTGCCATCTTTCATAATATGTCTCTGGTAGTTCCGTGTCTTGATAACTTCGTCCATAATTGCACAGACAAAACCTTCAGTTTCTCCGAAAAGATCCCCGAACTGTAACCAAGATAATGATGAAACAGTATCCACGTCCTGGCCCATTAGGGCTCTATGGAATCTACCATGCAGCTCCTTGCTCTTCCATACAGCCATGCGATCAGAAGTAGTAAGTACTACAGGCCGACGCCAGTTCTCTTTGCCCAAGGAAAGAGGAGTAAGGCCTTTGTCAACTGTTACCACATCCTTGTGCATATCCACATCAATCTTGAGAAAATATTCTCTAAGACTGCATACCTCGTGGTTATGGAGGTTCTTGACATTCAAAAAGCCACGACCTCCACACTTACGCGGGATATACAGTCTCATTACAGACGAACGCAGATGGTGCATTCGGTATGTCGTCAACAATTTACGTATTTGGCGATCTACGGAGTCTAACTCAGTCTGTGTCCATCTTACAATGCCAAAAGTATAGGCTAAAAGCGGCATAACCCAACCGTTGAAAGCACGCACCTTGTTGCCACCAGATAAAACGCTGCCAAGCACTTTTTTCAGGCGGCTAAAGAAACGCTCCTTCACCAATTGCTTTATGCTCCGCTCATCAATACCCAATGCTTCAGACATTCCAAGATATTTATAAGTCTCACCTTCACCAAGAGTTCTGAAGGAAACAGAATCTGAAATGCAAATATTATCAGAGCTGATCACACTCCCCCGCACTACATGCATGCTAGCACATTTATCGACGCCAAATTCCATTCTTATATCACTACTAAAAGTTTGAGTTACCTTTAGTAGCCGCATAAGATCAGAACGTTTTGACGCAAATAATTTCAGATTATCCATGTACAGCAAGTGAGATATGACCTTACCCCCCCGGCGAAGACGAAAGCCTAAACCTGAATCCTCTAACAAAGTGCTAAGAGGATTCAGAGCTAGGCAAAACCATAAAGGACTCAGACTGTCACCCTGAAATATACCCCTCTTTATCCTTATCGGTTCAGACGTTGCAGGAATATCACACTCCCCTAGATGACGAAGGACAGTGACCCATTGTCCCATACAAGCCTCCAAAAATGATCTCAAAGTAATATCAATCTTATATAACTCCAAGACCTTCAAGAGCCAAGTATGTGGCACTGAATCATATGCCTTCTTATAGTCTATCCAAGCAGTAGTGAGATTTTTCCTGTTCCGTCTTACCTGTTGGCTTATAGTTGTGTCAATGAGAAGAAGTTCCTTTGTACCACGGCCACCAGCCTTACATCCATTCTGAGTCGGTGCCAAAATTTTGTTACGAACAATATGTCCTGTGATTTTTTTATTCAGAATAGATGTAAGGAGCTTATAGATGGTAGGTAAGCATGTTATTGGGCGATAGTTTTTAGGCTCCGTGGTACATCCGGATTTGTATGACAGGAATGTTACACCTGTTGTCAAAAATGTTGGTAACGATCCAGAGTCAAGGGCATCCTGGAATTGTGTTGCGAAAACAGAATGTGAACTGCGAAACCACTTCAGCCAGAAATTATGCAACCCATCTAGCCCGGGACATTTCCAATTACTAGCATAACGAATAGCACACCTCACGTCAATTTCGCTTATTTTTATTGATCTCATTGGTATAATATTTTCGCACTTTTTCGCAATATCACAAAACCATTCACCCTCAGTGTGTTCAACAGGAGCCGACCATATACTACGCCAAAAACCAGCACTAGCATCTGGATTCGGGATCTCGCAATTAACCACACTATCCCCAGAACGTTCCCATTTCCTGTATACACTCCGTTGGTTCTTTTGAAAGGCACTATTCTGATTGTATCGATCCCATCGTTCTCTATATCTTCTAATGCGTTTTGCCAATGCATAGAGTTTCTGTTTCAGAAAGTCAATACGGTTTGTGACGTTAGCCATATACTCACTGGGCTTTAAATTTGTTCCAGCAAATGCTTCCGCCACAAACCGCATGACCCTCGGTCGACGATTACCCGACTTGAAACTTATTAGCTTGCCAATGAGGATTCTAGTCAGATTGATACGCTTTTCAGTGTCGTACTGCCATGCCGGCACCGTATGCTTTGATGCCTTAGTACCCCCTTTATTTGGGAACTGTACACCAGCAACACGACATACAGCTACAGCACCACAATACAACAATGAATGCGTATCAGTAAGATCATTACAGTTGTTAAAATGACTTGGCAAATGTTGATCTAGAATCCTCACTAGTGCTATGTTACGTCTATGCATAGGCAAACGAGGTAATTTTGGTCTGAGATTTACCGGAATGGAACCATATTCCAAAATAGCATCTTTCAAGCTTCTCCTCAATCGCTCATCATCCTGGGCACTCACAGACAACTCAATATTACCTTGCGACTCAATGTTGGCGTGCTGGAACTGTGACCGGATGTCGCAACTGTTGTTGTTGGTAGTATTGACCTGCTGAAAGCTCAAGCGTAGCCTTTCCAGTACGGATTCATCCAGCAGATGACGTCGCTGAATGATCCGCACCCTGTCCGACAGTCGCTGTGCAGTAACGGTCGCTGTTGGTTCAAGCTCCTGAAACATAGACAGTAACCTTGAACGATACGCAGTGAGGTTAGTTCCCCCCTCTGTTGCCCTATAGTACGCACGCATGACACTCTCATTCAGCTGTTGAGACCATCTCATGCGAGGCACTTTACCACCGGTAGCGGGAGCCTTGTTGAGCATCCTCGACACTCCTGGCTCCAAACCCTCCGATGGTGGGATGTCGGCGCGCCGGCGTGGTCTTAAAGCCGGCCCTTCCGACTCTGACATTCCTTCCTCCGAACCCGCAGTCGAAGCCGCAGTGCGATAGTCGTCTTCTGACGACGGCGGCAACATCTCCGCCCGTGGTGTTGGGAGTGCATTTGTCCTCCTGGCATCCGTCACTATTTTTTACTCTTGTGCCATCTTTTACCAATATTTGTTTTAATTCTAGTAATCCAGATCATATTTTTGTATCCCATTTTCTTATGGTTTTGTACTTTTTCTAAATTATTTATTAATTTATATCAACAGTGAAAATTTTTCCTGACATGTTTGTTTGACGGTTGCTAGGGTCTTTTAGATAATATTATAATATTATAATAGTTTCTCAACTTTTTCACGATTTACTCGGTTTTAATAAATGCCCCGTCCCGAGACCCTCAGGAAAAAAGGCACTCACTATATACTTGTTAATATAAACACCCCCCCCCCCCTTCCCCTTGTTAAGTTAGTAAATAAATAAATCAAATTAATATATATGTTTAAATAAAATACTGAGTTTTCTAATGTATCCTCCACCCTCACTCCTAGCCTTATAATAACAGTACATCAATTCTTCTAATTCAGCTTGTGACCACTTTTGTTTTCCTGCAGTTGTTGAACTTATCGTGGTCTCCACGGATGGACCGGCCGAGTTTTCGACAGGAGATTCCCTTCTCGGCAAAGTCTCATTCGTTCCTACCCCATTCCCCTCAGAATCGGCTGTGACATTTTCGGTTTCCCCGACTCCCGCCCACCTATTCAACGGAGAGCCACTGGCGGTCCGCATGCTGTCATGCCCAGCGCCAGCTCCAGACATGCCCCGGCGATCACCCCCGGGTAGCGACCCTATACGTAAATTCTTAAATTGTCTCTTCATGATTAAGAAGGTTGCTAGTGCTCCGTTGGCCATCGATTAAGTCACCGTCTGATATACAGACTTCGATGTTCCACCCCTCACGTGGCATAGATCTTACAGCCGGACGTGGAGTTAGACTATGAGGGGCTAATATTATAATATTATAATATTATAATATTATATGATAATGATAATATTATAATATTAGATATACTAATATTATTATGTCTGTAATAATTAATAAATAGAAATTACATATATGGATGTTAAATAAACAAATAAATTGAAATGAGAGTCATAAACATTCGTTATTTATTTTAGAAATATTATATATACTATATACTATAGATATATTTTATATACTTAATAATTACAGTAATTACATCTAGGCTATAATAGAACTTTTATAGCAAAGCTCCATTTCATTATTTGTATGACACTCATAAGGCAGTCATTGTTAAAAGATAAGGCGTTCAGAGGTTAGCTTATGGTTTGTGTCATAAAACGATGTTTATGAAAGGTCTAGTGTTGGTCCTGCGGATAAGGTTGTGTCAACATTTGAGATAAGAATAATAAAACTGAAAAGCGAAACCTTTGTAACTGTGGTTTCGTTTTACGTTTATTATGTTAGCGAGTCTTGTTTTCTCGTTAGAACATTATTAGTACTTAAAAAGTTAAAAACTGTTTTACATTAAATTTTTATACACATTATATTAAACAGCTATTGGAAAACTATCTGCTTTTCTTTATGACATAAACACAAAAAAAAAGTTGAAGAATGAAAAAGAAAACATCAAAAAAGAAGTTTAAATCTAAAGATAAGGCTTCCCTCTGGAAAGTATCTGGAAAATGTTAACAGGAAAATATTTTTTATTGGGCTTTGAATTTTTTTTTTGCTTATAAATATAAAGTGGTAACTTTTTGTACGTACAGGTACTAGTAATAGTTGTAGTTAATATGCGTACTTATATTGTTTTTATAAATAAAGAAAATTACATTGTTCTTTATCAAATAAAGTTATGCGAAACATGAAACATACAATCAGCTTGGTGGTTCAGATCTGTAAAAGGAATGGAGGAACCCATTATTAACCTGATAGTAATTAAATAAAAATATTTATGATTGCAATAAATTATTCCTATAAAAATAAATATTTTTTAATCCCTATAATCGCGGTCTTTTGCGTTATACAAAAAAATATAAAAAGCCAAACCAAGAATCAATAAAATCCTTACGATCGGTGATATATGTAGGTGCCAAATTTCCAATAAATTACAACTAAACAAACCATTAATTGCCCTTGGTTTTTTAAAAAATATACATTCTACATTCTGTTGTATACTTATAATCTATATATATAAAATCGAAAGGTCACTCACTCATCACGAAATCTCAGAAACTACAAATGCTAGAAATCTCAAATTTTGCATAGGAGTTACTTATAGGACGTAGGTGCTCGCTAAGACGGGAATTTGCAATATTCGACTTCTAAGGGGTTGTTTTAGGGGTAACTAGTATATAATATCTACTAAAATTACAGCACACACACGTACTGTTATCAAAAGCTTAGTACGACGAACATGTAAAGCCAGACTTTTCCAAAGGTATAATTTTGTTCTTTTGTTTAAGGAGAGCACTCAAATGAATCGGCAGGGATAAAAATGTCGACGCAATCACGTTCCTCTGATTTCCACGACGCACGCTACCTGGCATGTTTTATTAAGCAATCAGGATCAGTCGAGTTACATTCAACCCTTTTTCGTTTTAGAAAATGGAAAAAAAGGGTACAGTCGTTAGACCTTGAACTTTTGTGTAATTCTGCAATTTGTTTTATTTCAAAGTAAATTACACATATCTATTCAATATTTATAATTAGGGTTTCGTAGTTCAAAAGCTATAAACGGAACCCTTATATGATCACTTTGTCTGTCCGTCTGTCAAGAGTATTTTTCACGAAATTAATTTCAAATATTTAGCTCTACGGTCACTTGAAGCACAGAAAAAATCAAGATTCTAAGTCAACGCAATTAATAGGTACGAGTGTTTATGCTTTGTTTTGCTGCATACATATTACATACGTCCGAAAACTTAATTTGTCAATTTTTATAAATTGTACTTCCCGTTGATATACAATCCTGCAATTGGTACGGAACCCTGCGAGTCTGACTCATATTTGACTGGTTTTTTATAGTAAGGCATAACTGTAACTAATCTGTGCGGTTAAATTTGGTGTAGTAAAAGTTATTCATGCAAAATGTAGATAAATTGGAAAGTTTGATTTATGTATGCCTTTCTTTGAGGGGTGACGTGTTTACAATTCGGCCGGGCAGCCAGTGTCTTATCTGTCGGTTGCGTGGATGCGTAACAGCCGAGCCACGCCCCCCGCAGCTTCTTCACAGATTGAGAGTTGAGATGATGCGCGCGCATACCTACCCTAAGTAAAGCTAGGGTTATATGAGCGTTTTTATTTGCACGATTTTATGTTTGATTTATTATAACATTTATAACTAATATTTGGTAATTGTGTAAAATATTTTTTTCTTTTAGTTTTTCTAACATTGACATTAAAAATTTGACAATTAATATTTTTTCTTTTTTTCTTTATATAGTCTGTTACTAAAAAGAAAACTTAAAAAAAAAAAAAACTATATTAAGGCGGGATTTCGTACAACGTAATGTCAAACAAAAATCTGACGTTTCACCTGAACAGATAAACAAATAAAATTTCTAACAATTTACAAACACACACCATGTAAACACATCCCATTATTACACTTCGTTCGCGCGATGCGTTGGGAAAAATCTCTAGCTAGAATCAGCAGAACAGCGCCACGGCTCGGTCCGCCATCGGGCCACAGACTAAGTGAGCACCGCCATCTGTCGGCCGGCGCCGCCTCACCTGCCCGGACCGCACGACAGTCGACACTCGCCGTCGCGCTCGCACCAGTACACTAACTACTGGCACGTATAAATAACCTCAAACCTATACTAAACGTACCCAAAATATTGTTTTCACATCCAATCCCACAGTGACATTAACTCTAAATAAGTGCAGACGTGACATAATAGTCAGTGCTTACAGCGTGTTGTGAATCAGAAAGTCCCAACATGTTCCTTTTGGAGGGCTGTCGACGGGCAGCCCCCAAATATTGTGCCAATATGTGGTGGTATATATTTTTCTGTGTGTTATACGTTAAAACTATTGCTGTGACCTCCTCGAATACCACTGGAGTCGATACTGGCAGTGAGTATATATTTCGTTTTTGTTTTTATAATTAAGAATCAGCTGTAGTTGAATAACAATTGAATTTTTTGTAGTTAAAATATTATGCTAATAGCTAGAGATCGTCAGCTTTACTGTTAAATAAGTTAAGTTAACAATAACGGGACAGATTGAAATAATTCTCGCAATATTGTTAATATATCAATCGAGCAATTCATATTTACATGCCATCGAAACAGGTTTATTACGTGCACACGCCGACTAAACTTTAAAGTGTTTACTTATAAAAGGTATATTGTAAATCAAGATATAAGAGATAAGATAGTCAATGTCACGCCACTTTTATATAGAAATTATGTGTCACTCGTAAATAACAAGGAAGTGTTATGTGATGGTCACCTGTAGTCATTTTATTTTTTTAACCTTTTGTATTATTTTATTATTTACCATTATTTTTTATTAGTTTATTTTTTTACATTATTCTTTACCAGCGACCCAAACGCGGCTTCGTCCGCTTAGTTATTGTTATTTTATAGGTTCCCTCTGCCTACATAATAGTAAAATTATACAAAGTCTATATACTTACATAAATTGTAGCCTATGTGTTATCTGATATATAAGCTATATTACTGCAATGTTTTATTTAAGTTCGTTAGTAGTTTTTGGGTGAAAGTGGACAAACATCCATCATGCAAATTTATAATATTAGTAGGGCAGAATTTAAATACACTTTTAATTGATATATAGTCATATCTATTTAATATTAATTTAGATAAAGTTCTGTTTATATGAATAGTTTATTGCACATATCATAAATTAAACCTTACATTAATAGAATGTACCAACGGATACGTTAACTGTAATATGAGGCGACCAAATGCCATTGATATATGGTCATTACAATACCTACTTACATAAAACGAAAAATAGAGAATTACCTTAGTATAGTAATTTATTGCGCACTCAAATATATTATGTTTTTAAACATAAAACATTGACAATAAAATATTAATAGTAAAACAAAAATATAAAATTATTGTAGACAATTACAATAATTAATTTTAATAAATAAATGTTTGTGGCTTATGACGTTACGACTTGTTATTTAGAATCGAAGGCCAGCAATCGTAAGTGGTAATACTTTCTTACGTCACTGGCTTATGAAAGATCAATATGCAGCCTAAATAATGATTCGAGATGGGCTCGTTAATGAAACAACTTACGTCTTCCATCTCTTAAGTGGGCATTGTCTATGCTAATTTAATCTATCCGGTCTGACCTTAAAACGTTTATAACACAAATGAATGACAAATGAATGGGGAAACTGCATTATTTTGCTTTTTATGCTATTGAAAATAAAAAAATATATATAGAATGGCAATCAATATTCGTTCGGTCATCTAAAACTCAATGTATATAAAAATAGGTGAAAAGTGGATGAGCGAATTAAGAAAGAAATCATTACTAAATGTAGGTAAGGATTTGGTAATTTTTTAGATTATGAAATAGCAAACAAGTATAACCAAAAACTTGTTTTATATTGAAAATGAAAGCTGTATCGTGCTAGTAATTTTTTAACTTAAACAAATAGAAATACACAAATGTACAATGCGTATGCATTATACTACTACTATGTTTTTGTACTATGTTTTTCATCGCGGAATATAATGACGTTTCATAACTATTTATAGACCAACCAAATAAACAAAATAACAAAGCAAACAACTTTGATGAGCCTCAATTTAAAAGGTTCATAAGTCCATAAGCGACTATTTGAACCAATTAAAAGCCGTCCTTTGAAACATCATTACTGGATGCAATTTGTATGAATATTACGCTGTGAATAAACGCAGAATGATGTTTGCCAAAACCCTAAAATAGAATAATAAACAACCGAAACCCACATAAGACACGATATTTTCCTGAAACAGTACAAAGTTCAAGAGATGTTTTGTGGCGTTAAGCCAATTTAATACGCGCTCTTTCCATACATTGTATTGACGGTGATATTATAGAAGCAATGTGAGAGAATTTTATAAGTTTATAAAATTTTCAGAAACAAATTGGGCGGGTAAACGATTTTACGCTATTCTAGCTGTCTCAAATTCAGCATTCCGCAGCTGACGCCGCGACTATAAAAGCGCCATGGATGAAAAGAGTACAATCGCATTGTGGGCGCTATGAAATGAGCTTTGTGTCCAAAGTAGGCGCCGTTATGTGAAAAATGGGAAAGGGATTGCACTTGTCATATTTAGCCTTGTCTTGTTCAACACTTTTGTCATCTTTTATTGAATTAGTTTCGAAGTGTCAGGGAATAAAAAAATTGTACTGTTTTACAACTTAGATTCCTAAAGAATTTTATACAATTTGAGGTAATATAAATTTATTTTTCAGAGAAGTCAATTGTATTTGTTGGTTAAAAATGATATCAAATTTAATATTTTATTCGTAAATTATGATACAATATTTTAATCTCTTCTGTATCTTCATGATTTATCAGTTTCACGCGTTTTCCCCGCATTCATTAATTATAACGATAGTATTATATAACTTCCATTTAATCGTATTATTTACATGTTTGAATTACTTAAAATGAAAAAAGCATTCGCAATTGTGAATCAATTTGGCAACTGCCAAAATAACAAAATATCTTGTAAATAGAATTCTTAGTCTACATTAAATCTTCGCTACGTTATATTACTTGGATGATCCTTAGAGATTTAGTTCTTGAGAATCGTGGGATTGCCCTCAGGCTACAAAAGGAAGTAGCTATCGATAATATGTATTTATGTATACCAAAATTACGTATAAGCCAATCATCTCTATGTAACTTAATGTTATTAAATTTTAATTAATTATATATCTCAGGTAATACCTGGTAATATGAACCAGCACGGGTATTTACCAAGCGCTGGATCAGGGCTGGCTGATTTGGTTTATAACTGCATCACTATTTAAACCTAAATGTAAAAATTTTCTAACTATTGATTATTTTATATTACACGATAATACAACGCATAGCAAATAATTATTGTAAAATTAGAACAGAATATTCATCCCAAAAGAAGGGTGGCCTAGGAGAGATATAATTTAATTTTATTGAGTTGCCATCTGGCCATAACAACGATTGCGCAATTAAGCCTTCCGGACATTCCAATTCTATATTCACCGTTGACCTCGATCTTGTATTGAACCATTGTCATTAAGCCTACTGCTACTGTTCTATGATGGTATAGATAGGCAGATGTTCGGTAAGTGAGGGTGGATAGGTTCTCTTGTGAATGGTTGAATCAATTTTGAACCTTGAATCAACAGCATACAGTCTTACACTGTCGTAAAAACTGAAACACATCAGCTGTTGCTTGGCGTCACTCAATTGGTTCCCAACATCTATTAATTGTGGGCACTTCGAATATTGTTTGTAAGCGTTCAAGTTTGGAAAACTACTCAGCAGTTTCAATAAGTATGGAAAGGAGATAGTTCGGTTTTATCCTCATCAAATAAAGTTTCCTGAATTGATTATTTATTCAACTTGGTAAGTTTTATTATCTTTCGTCGACAGAAAATATTCTTCATTTCTTCTTCATTTATTTTTAAAGGTCCAACAAATTGTATAACGTTATAATTATTTACTCACTTGACAAATAAAAAATTGTCGCAATCAAGGTAACGATTTAGCCAATCGTCGCGCATCGTTAGGTGAAAAGTCGTAAAGTCGTTTCTTGAAAAAAGTATTAGGGGAGAGTAGAAGAATTAGAGCCATGAAAGAAATTAAATTATAATAAATAATCTTATTTTTCGTACCTCTTAATCATTAAAATAGATATTAAAGTTCATGCAATAAAGTTAATAATTTCAGTGGTTTTGTTGTTTCTTATTGTAATTAATTAATTATATTTGTATTTTTTTTATTTTCTTACAGCTTGTAGAATTTTAAGAGAGTTCTATCGTTAACTTTTATTTAACTTTATATCGGAGTTTCCACAAATTTAAAAACATCCAGTGATTTCGTTTTAATGAAACCAACATTTTTAAGAGCGTAAAAGAACTTAAGATAACGGAATGAGACAACAAGCACAATAGATTAGCGTTCCGGGGAAAATACACGGTTTTAAAGGAGAAAATTGTAAAACTGGTTGAATTTATTTTTTCAGTCACCATGCAGCAGTCGGATAACGTTCATTTTTAAAGGGATAATGTGCCAAACGGCTTTCGAAGGCTTTCGGCCAGGTACTTCCAAAATAACGTAACGCAGTACGCATATTTTTTTAATGTTGTGTAGAAATATTCTTCTCATTATTATTGATAAAGCTAATAATAGTTAAGATAAGTTTATTGTAAAATAAAATATAATTCGCTTTAAAATTGAAATAATGTAACACTTTAATTAGTAAATTTTAATACTATTATTATTTTTTCTTTCTAAAACTGTTCTTTTAATTGGCCTGTGTTCATTATTTTCAATAATCTATATTTTAAATTATTTTCATACTATAAAATAATAATTTTATTTTGATAATAGTACAGCAATCCTATACTTAATTACAGACTTATATTGTTATGTGAATTTAATATTAGGCCTAATTAGTGTTACAGTGCTCCCAAGCGTTAATAATTTGGCTTCTGTGATCATTTGATTAACGATTTAAGACGTAGACGTCGTAGAGAGATTCTAATTAGTGTTCGGAGTGTTTTGCTTAATATTATTTAGTTAATTAATTATGATGACGTTATCTGCAACATTATTTGCATCTGAATTTTCTTAGGATGAAAATTTTTAACAAAGTCATCAAAATATTAAAAATATAGTGTGAATATTGTCGTTCTAGCACGTTTTGGTGCAGTTAATTACGTGTGCAATCAATACAACGAGAATTGATATTATTAAAATATAAATATTATAGAAAAAGTATAGTCATACTTACGTAATTTAAAATAAGTGTAGCGTTTCGAAGCATCAAGTGAAACTTAATAACAACTAAGCGCCATTTTACCTTACAATTCAGATGCATTGTTCTTAGAAATTCAATAGAACTTAGTGATACATTATTCTATTTATCCCATTCCTTACTATAAAGGCATATTGTTTTGATGAAGGATTATATTTTAATGCTGCTTTTTTATAAGAAAGGGTTTCTGAAATAAACCGTTTTTAGTAACACTCTACTCGTAAAAACATAGGGGTGATTTAAATGACAATGGCTTTCACATGCACAGTACAGTATACGTGTTCGAATAATGGCCGTCGTTTAGGATTAGATCGAAGTGTCAAACTATGTTAGACTAGCTTTGTACTTTTTAAATAAGAGTGCTGAGTGCCGTATAGGTAGATAAAAAAGATATACTATATAGGTAATAAAAGATCATTGTTGATGTATCTAACATAATATTTTAAAACAGTAATGAACGGTACAATCAGAAATCATAATTTTCAATTTTTTATTTCATAATTTAAGTAAGTGTATATTTTCTGCAGAATATAATTTATACCACCGCTGATTGAAAAAAACAGTTGCAATAAAAATTTTCAAAATCCATAAAAGTATAAAACTTTCGAACTTTAAATTAAAACTTCCTAGCTTTTCGAAATTCGCGTTTGATAAATTTGGCACGGCTTTGAGCCGGACTAAAACATTTGCGGCAATTGAAATTGATGACTGGAAGCAGTAATTGGACGTGCGTACATCGTTTGTTCGTTGTTACTATTTCAATTATCTTTGTGGGAGCATTTTTCCATATTTGATATTTTTATGCGTTCGCACCAAAGCTGATGAGGACCAGGGCGTCAGTGATATTGTTTTCAGAAATGTAGACGCTAAAATAATTGGAATTCTAACAGCCCAATATTCTGTTCTACTATATTACGAGTTACCACACAAAGGATTTGTATTTTAATAGGGACATACATTTTGAGGGATGATATAATAAAATTGATATTTACTTATATTTTTTTTAAAGGTTTACGAATAAAATACATCGATATTGGGCACGTTCTAATTTGTTTACGGGTCGGATATTGAATGCATAACAAGTTTATGACCTTTATCGTTATACAAATCGGTTAAGTGCGAGTCGGATTCGCCCACCGAGGGTTCCTCGGGTGGAATGATAGACAATTTTATTATATTTTAATTATTATTACAAAACTAAGCCTTAACTTGCAATGTGATTTTTACTTTTATTTTGGATTCGAAAACATTATTGACTACTTTACCTTTTACCTGTTTCAAAATATTAAAAAATATTAATCTTCTTCTCATGTTCTTTAGATTATGAAACCGTTTTTCTAAATTGTTCAATAAATTATTTTCTTCTTATTTCAGCTCATGATAATAACAAAATATTCTATGAAATGTACTCACGGGACTTACAAAACATAATTTAACTACCTTGATATAGTACGTAGCGCTGTTTTATTTAGAAAATCCTCGGTATATTGAAAACAAATATGCTCGAAAGCTCGTGAGATCGAGAGCTTACGAGACTAAGCAGACAGTGAACAGATACCTAATGTGCATTGTTCGTGAATGCTCGATGTTCTCGGAAACTATAAAAGCGAAATATAATGATTCCTCAGAACAGTAAAATTACTAATAATAGAAAATCAAAGCATTTATAATCAAAGTAAGCGGAAAATGCTGACGTTTTGAAAATGAGCAACTAACGAGAATAGTTAAACGGACCTGTAATTTGCATACAAATTGGCTTTTGGGGATAAACGCTCCATTTGTATTCAACCACAGAACCCCAGCTCAGTGGCTGAATACCATTTATCCAGTTTCCGATTGGAATCGGCCGCAGTATCATCTTCTTATCCATGCCGCTAGGGAGATGTGTGATCTACCTGCTTTCAATGTCTCACATTCATTTATATTGAGGCTGTTGTGGCACAGGGGCACGATTTTGCAACTTTGAACATGACGATGGTAGGTTCGATATTTAATATTTTCATTTCCTCGCTCTGGTAACGAGGCACTAATGTAAATATATATTTATAATATATATGTATGAAGATTTTTCCCTATTGGAAAAGTGCTGTTGTATATTTCACAATTAGTAAATAAAAAAAATCGACTCAACACCTAAAATGAAATATAACTTTTAGGTGTTGAGTAAAACGTATCGGTACCATAAAATAATGATGGATTTGCATCGAAATCCAAATTTAATATTATTCAAAAGTAATTAACAAAATTTTATGTTATTCAAAAGTAAAAAATGGATACCTATTTAATATAAAGCTTCATAATTATATCTAGATACTACAGAAGTACAGTTTTTACGTGCTGAAATAAACAGTTGTTTTACACGATGGTAGTCCTGACGCCAAGGTATAAAAATCATTAAATACATACTTATAACCTTCTTCGAGACATTATCCAACACATAACGAATTTTTCAATTTGAACCTGCAGTTCCTGAGATTTGCGCGTTATACCAAAGATTGATATTATAAATTAGTAAAATGTACAATTTACAAATTTAGGAATAATTTAATATGAGTTATATTAAATAAAATGTAACAACTAATACTTAAAAAAACAACTATATTTACATTTATCATAGTTTTCTTGTTATGTCCGATGAAGATAAATAAACTGATAAACGATCTACATTTTGCAGCATTACGGACAGTTTGTATTACAGTTAATTAGACGTCTGAAAGGCGGATGGATCTAATTTCACTTGCATCTTAAGTTAATTAATAATCTAAATACTTTATCTTGTATGTACTGGAACACTGGTTTTGAAGTTAATAATTTGCTTAATTAAACATGAAATAACTAATTAAGTCGACTGAGACCTATCGTGGCGCAGTGGCGTGAGACTGTAAACACTTCAGGTTGGTAGTTCGACTTCCACTCGAGGTAATGCAATGTTTAATATTTTCGTTTCATCGCTTTGGTGTTGAGGGAGGAAAGCGCGGGGTTGAGTTGTGCCACTCAATACTCAATAGAAGCTGAAAAAAAAACGAATTACATTTTGCCAACATTAACTTTTTATTTATATTTAGGGAATTCTGCAGAAAGGAAGAACTTACTAAATAAGTTTTTCTGAGTTTGTCTCATTTCATAATTCTTTACTGTCATTTATATAAATTTTCTTGAAGAAGTCTCTTTTGAATGAATATTAATTATGTCAAGGTTAAAGTTATAACCTAAGTAGCGAAATAGTCTCTTAAGCTTAAATTAATAGGTAGACTTTTTATAATTGTAAATAATTTCTGGAGTACATTGCAGAGATACTTGAGTGTTTTTTGAATAAATTATTTAAAAATTAAAATCATCTTCTCGCTGTATCCCGCACACAGCAGGGTAGCAGAGGGAACCTAGTGTTAAGACAGTCCATTTCATCTACTTTCCGCCGATTATTCTAGACATAGTGTGGTTGAGTGGCGGAACTCAACGCTGGGCTTTTAAATCCACCGGGCTTAAGGAACTAAATTATTCGAAAACTAACCACAAAGATACCTATAGAAATATAAAAATGTATAAAATAAATATTTTATAATGTTAATGGCGTGTCTAAATTTTCTAAAGCCCCACTCGTATACTGTCAAAAATGTATACAATTACATGTAAATTGAAACTTATTGAGCATTACTTTGACTGGCGATAGCTATTCACTTAACTACAACGATCCCCTATGGCGGTGACCAAACGATTTGCTCTCAATGAGAGACACGAGGACCCTCCACACAGATTGGATGTCACCGCGGTTGCGTCCATCACCAGCCGTCACTCGCTTAGCTGGAGGGCCCTCGGCCAAAATTTAATGAATTTATATTAGTTGCCCTTCCTAACACTATACGTGTTTATTGATATCCAGTATTTGATATTAATATTAACAAAGAATTTTTCAGGTCGTTTCGTAATTCGATTGTGTGGTTAAAATTAATTGTTAAATATTCTTTTAAGCTTATCTATGATATGTAGCCGTCGCGGGGACTCAAAAATTATTTAATATTTTAATTTCTTCTCTCTGTCTTAACCCTAGGTCCCCAGGTACCTTCTGCCCACCCCGCGGGCAGCGTTAAGTAAAAAACATATCTTAATGACATTGTTCTTAGATGCGTATCAATGACATCGATGCTTATTGTTTCAGTATTGACATGTTGAATGAAATAACATTTTGTACGGTCGGCTTATCATTTATTTAAATATGAATTTATAATGGTGAATAATTTGTTGAAATAAAACTGATAATACAATACAATGTTTGATTATTGCTAATTAAGTAATAAAAGAATATTGTATAGCTATATGAAATAAACTTTAATGGCTTTTGACACACTATAATTAAAGAATTTAAAATAAACGATTGTACCTATGGATTATTTATTTTTTAAAATGTTTCACTATAACGTCAACATTATGGCAACATACTCGTACACTGTTACTTATATATTTGAACATTAAGATGGCGGTAATACTGGTAATGTGATGGCAATGCCATGGGAAAAATGTCCGACGGCAATCGTAGTAGTGGTAGATTCGATCTCCAGTCAAAAAAATAAATATATTTTATTTCCGCCATCAGGTAGATAGAATAAGTGCAGCCTTGAGTTGCGGCACTCTACTCTCTGTGTCTCGAATTCGGATTTAAATGGAGAACGGAGTATCCCAAATTTCACTATGTTATTGATAACAAAGCGTAAAGAAAAATATTATAAAAAAGCTTTGACTTGAGAATGAGAGATTGACCTACTCGTCTTAAGAGCGATTGATGTTTTACACACATTTATGTAAATGTGTTTCTTACGCTTTAACGCAAAACTACTCAACCGATTATCATAAAACTTTGTACTCATATTCGTAGAGATATTATATCTAATCTATCTATCTAAATCTATCTATCTATCTAAATATGAGTACAAAGTTAATGGCGTGAGGAGATAGGATACTTTTTGTAAAGAAATATGGTTCGTCAGGTACCTTTAATATAAAAGTAAGCTTAATCGAGTGAAGTCGCATTTCAGTCTTTAGTGTTAAATATTTGTTATAATATTATCTTATACACGAAAAGAATAATAATTTTCCTTACTAAAAACGGACCGTTGCCGTTGATTCAATATTTATTGCCATGTTCCTTATCGCATTACTTCCTTTATATTCACGTTACAAACGGGACCTGAATGTAAGGCCGCCTATAGAAAATTAAATTGCTCTGGAAGGCGGTGCCCGCTTACAGTTTCAACGTACAGATCCATTTCTATTCGAAGATGCTTTTATCTCGAGCTCACTTGATGTGAGCAATTATTATATGGAATGCTTTTAGGGCCTTGCTCTTCTTATTGGCTGACTTAATTGTCGTGTTGGTTTTACGTAGACGAGGCTGTCTCATCATTTGTGAAAATAACTAAATTATTATTTTAATAATTGATTATTATCAATTGATTATTCGAAGAAAAAGAGTATCATTCTGTAATTTACATTAAGTACAGGATGATATTCTTTTTCTTTGTTTTTTTCAGTACGTTGTACCCCGCCTGTAGCAGGACAGGCAGAGGAAGCCTATTGTTAAGACACTCCATTCTCAACTCTCCATTCCGCTCAAAACAATCAATTCCGCTGAATTCTGCAGATAAAATGAATAAAGTTAAGAAAAGATGAAAATATCAAATATTGAATTGTCTGGAGTAGGAATCGAACCCACAACCTGTTGCGTTTACGGTACACATCTGTGCCCCTGCATCATACTAACCTCAATAGAATTTAAATATGAACAAACTATAAAACAGATTTAATATTGAACTCTCAAAATTGTTTTAATAAGTATACTTTCCTAAAAAGTTTGGGACAGATACATGAAGTAAGGTCTATTGTTGATTTATCTATTCCACTTGGCTGAAACTTGATAATAATAACAAATAATTTCCATTTGTTTTCAGATGTTTGCTCAGTGAAGCAATTTCAGTGTGCGAATAAGAGATGCATACCGATAACTTGGGTTTGCGAAGGAGAAAATGATTGTGGTGACAACTCGGATGAAGATATCGAGGAGTGCAAAAAAGGTAAGTTATGTTTATATATTGTCAAACATTTAATAGAATAGAATATTCTTTATGACACCAATAACACAAAATCATTAATGTGTTTATAAGATATATGCATAGGCGGTGATCTTATTACCATAAATAAATTGCTATAAAATCCTATCCTCTATCTTATAAAACAAAGTCGCTTTTCGTGTCTGTCTGTTGTTTCTAACTCTTCTTCTTCTAAACCACGCAACGGATTTAAATGCGGTTTTCACCATTAGGTCGAGTATTTTCCGTAGAAGGTTTATATATAGTTTATTATTTGTACATTCTCATGTAAATTAACATAAATACGATAAATGTGTCTAAAGTCCTACCCGTTGAGACACTTTCGCGCATGCGCTGCTTTAATGGTAAGTAATACATGAAAATAATGTACTGGAGTATTGTTCCTCTTAATAAGATCTACAAAAAAGTCCGCGATGGCATATTCGTATCTTTTAATAATAACGTGTAGTGATCAAATTTCTGTATAAAAATTGTTATTTCAATATATTTTTTATTGTGAGGGATATTTTTCCATAATGGTATTAATCCTTATCCTTTAAAATACTTTATTAATTTTCTACGTTAAACGAAGATAAAATTTTCTTTTTACAATATTTCTAAATTGCGAATAGTTTTACAGAAAAACGCATTTAATTGTTTATACATCCCGCCGTTAACACATCAGCTGTATGTTACTCAAGTTTCACTTATCCCTTACTCTCAGTGTATAAATAAGTATATTAGTTACGTTGACCATTTAATGTAGACCAAAGCTGTCTTTTACTGTTTTTCATTTTAATAAGTACTTTAGAAGTTGTTACAATATCAAAAAATCCTTGCTGCGAAACGGCTCGCCACTCGCCATCCGCGCCCGCCTGCCTTACACGCATCGGTGGTTCAGTGGTAGAATGCTCGCCTGCTGCGCGGGCGGCCCGGGTTCGATCCCGGCCGATGCATTCTATTTAATTTTCCTCACAGGCAGCCACGTAGTGCTTGCTTTTCATCAGGGACAGAATACCCTCTTCAGCATTAACCACAAGCTCGAAAAAAAAACCCGCCTGCCTTTATAGCAACGAAGATTAGTAGCACAGATTTAAAATTACGGTACCTACTAAAAAATCCTTGCTGTGTAAAACAATTGGAAAATCCTTATTGAAACTACGAAAATGCGGGTTGCATTAGGTTTTAAATAATTTTCACATTATCTTAAGTGCTTTGCAAACATACATTATATGAATAATCCAGTAGTTAAAGCGGGCGAAGCCGCAAGAGGGTCGCTAGTCTAATATAAGTTTAAATAGAAAAAGTCTTAGGTATAAAATTCATGGAAACTATAAAACGTTACCAAGAAAATCTTGGTCCAACAGACAATCAATATTCTCGAGTGTTTACTTTTAAGAATATTGATCGAGACTTGTATTTAAGCTTTTAAGTAAATAAAATTACTAAGGTATTATAAATTTCGTTGTTTTTCTCTTTAAATTATATTGCACGTAACATCTATATATATAAAAGGACTTGTCCTCACTGACTGAGGTAAGACGCACGCACAGCCGTAACCGCTGTGCGTAGAAACGTGAAATTTGGACAGATGTTTACTTTCGTAATCTGGACATCCACTAAGAAGGGATTTTGAAAAATTTTA
Organism: Heliconius melpomene melpomene; assembly: GCA_000313835.2. Lineage (NCBI taxonomy): Eukaryota > Metazoa > Arthropoda > Insecta > Lepidoptera > Nymphalidae > Heliconius > Heliconius melpomene. The sequence continues at coordinate 263,927 of HE670558.1, read as the reverse complement.
ACCCTAAAGGGGTGAAATAGGGGTTCAAAGTTTGTATGGAAAAAAAAAATAAATCGGCACCGATTTTTATAAAATTTGAAATTTAAATTTTTAAAAGTATTTAATTGAACACGTGTTTCATCGTTTTCTAGAATTCTTCCCCTAAGGGTGCTAAGGGGTTGAAAGTTTGTATGGGAAAATTCTTAAATCGCCACCGATTTTTATAAAATTTGATATTTAGACTCTTAAAAATATTTAATTGAACATATGTTTCATGGTTTTCTAGAATTCACCCCCTAAGCGTGCAAATAAGGGGTTGAAAGTTTGTATGGATATATCTTTAAATCGCCACCGATTTTTATAAAATTTGAAATTTACTTTTTTAAAAATATTTCATTGAACACGTGTTTCATCGTTTTCTAGAATTCTTCCCCTAAGGGTGCAAAAAAGGGGTTGAAAGTTTGTATAGATTTTTTTTTAAATCGGCACCAATTTATATAAAATTCGAAATTCAGACTCTTAAAAATATTTCATTGAACACATGTTTCGTGGTTTATTAGAATTCACCCCTAAATAAGCAAGCGTAGCTGCGCGCGTCCGCTAGTTTAAATATATACGAATACGATTTGAACCAAGGATCTTCTTGTGAAATTCGACATTACAGCTATATAAAAAAGGTAAAATCCAAGCATCTCTACCGAGTTTTTTATACTTAGATGGTGGAATCCAATACTGCACTTAAATAAGAAAAAATAACAGCGACGAGCAATTTAATATGAATATATTATTCATTAAAAAAATATTTTTTTATATAAACCCACTGCTCTTTCATATCATTCGTCTATAATAAGCACTCAGGGTCAGCTCGAGTTTTTCCCGTCCGCGTTTCATTGAGAGCTCTCTGGCAAAATTGAGCCTTATTTCATGGCCGTGTTTAATTTCAACGAGCTCAACCTATTTCATAACGAATGTCCAATTTTTTTTAAATTTTAATTTTTTAAGTGGTTTTATTTAATATTTGCTTACATAAATTTGTATTAAAAATTGAGAATTATTATTCCTAGATGGTTGTGGGTTCAATTTCCCAATGTAGACTCGGGGGATGAATTATTATTTATTAATATTTTCGCACTCCACTTTCGCATATACCTCACAAAGTCACATTCATTATACATCAAAACCTTTCACATAAGGGTATTATTTTATAAATTCTTTGCTTTGATGAAATTTAAATGTGAATGTAATATAATGTCAAAGGAATATCAAACGAATCATGCTTCTGCACTACTGATTACATAGCCTAAAACATACATTTATATTAAGTAAAATACAAATTATACAAAATAGCATCCATTAAAATAAATTGATATATTATTAAAATACCAATCTATACTAATATAATAAAGCGGAAGAGTTTGTTTGTTTGTTTGTTTGTTTGTTTGTTTGAACGCTAAGATCTCTGGATCTACTGGTCCGATTTACATTGTTTTTGTTTTGTATGAAAGCTGCATTCTTCAGAAGTGCTATAGGCTATATAACATTACATTACACATACAAATTAATATATTTTAAAGTACTTTCTAATTTGACATGCAATTTATTCTGCCATGTTAATAACAACCGTCGCGTCGCTACGCAACCGTTACCGCGACATTTTGATATTCATCCTTATGAAAATAAATATAATAGTCATACAGTTTACTTTATAACATTCTAATGAATAATTAAGGAGATGTCACTGATTCGAAATGACCTAGCCTTCGGGCGGCATAGTATGACCGACGCGAAAATATTCTTTTAGTTCAAGCAGGCGTAGCCGCGTCCGGGTCCACTAGTCTTTAAATATTCGTGGATCATCTCAGTCGTTAACAAAGGAGCAGTGGCGGCCTATTAATATTTATTGAAGGAAAATAACCTCGCCGATGTGGCTATCCTAATTTTATATAATTGGGTTTTCTGGAAAATCAGCATGCTTCTGGACTGTTATATTCTTTATAAAACTCGCTGTTGGCGAAGTGAAGTTATTATAATTGAAACATCCAATATTAGCATTATAAAATATACACAGCTAACTTGCTTCCTTTAATGAAGTTTCGATATCAAACACTATTACATTGAATCTATATATTTTATCAATTTCAAATAACTAGATGGCTGACTGGAGCTTTCTAGTTTTTTATAGTTATATCTGTAAACTTGGTATATTTACAATAATATATATACAATAACGTTCATTGCGTTCGTTCATGACCATTAGATCTATAAATGCTAGATTTTCCTATAAGAAAAATTATTTTTTTTCTTATTGAAAGATTATTAACATATAATATTTATTCGAAATCTGCATAAATTTGAATATATCTAACATTTTGAAAAGGTTGCGTTAATCCAAAGGCATGGGTTGTTTTCCCAAAAAGAATTTAAAGAGAAGTTATATGTAAAAACACAATTACCATAGTATTGTGTCATATTACACCAACATATAGATCATGTGTGGATATAGTAAGGCTATGTTCTGCTACAGCAAAAGTAGTGTCAATCTTATTGATGCTTTGTTTTTATCCACCAATGAATATTGTGCACAATATATTACTATGTGCTTCTTTGGTTTAGGTACCCAAGTTTAAAGATTGCTTAATATTTTTGGTGTAGTAATCGTTGTTATTGTCATATTTTGAATTTGTAATGCATGATGCAATCCATACCTATATTATAAATTCGAAAGTAACTCTGCCTGTCTGTCTGTCTGTCTGTCTGTCTTTTACGCAATCAGGGCCAAACCGCTAATTTAATTGTGATAAAATACTCATATAGAGATACTTGAGGGTCCCGGGATGAACATAGGATACTTTTTTTTCCTCATATTTGTAATATTTTCGTTATATAACAATAAATTAAAATAATTAATTTGACAAGGAATTTATTCCGCCATGTTAATAACAATCGTCGATACGCGTTGCTAAGCAACAGCTTGCAAAGTTTGCTGTTTTAAGAAAACGTCACCCAAAGTGAGTTTGCTTAATGCATACATGGCGCGCGCCGATATAGATTTGTATACATTAACAAAAATTAGATGATTTCTATAATTTGATATTCATCCTTATGAAAATAAATATAATAGTCACTTTTAGCATTTCATCTTGATGGAAATTATAGTGTAATGTGTAACATTCTAATAAATAATTAAGATGTCACTGATTCCAAATGACCTAGCCTACGAGTGGTATAGTATGATCTTGACTTTGATGATTTTGTAAATTTTTATATATTTTCGAATTACTATTATTTTTTATGTAATTATTTGCTGCTTATAATTAATTTATCTCAGTTCGGTTGTCTATACTGATGTTATACACTTAAAATATCGTAATTTTAATCATTTGGGATTTTATTTAATATTGTTCGCAAAAATTAATAATTATTTAATATAGAAAAATGTTTAGTACGCGCGCACGGCAAACTTTAGATACTTTTTCTAATATTAAGAATTTCCTTTAGTTTCTTTTATTTCTTTTGTTTGTTCATTTCGGTTACTCAGATATTTTTTCTAATAATAAATCTCTACTTATTATTATTTTTTAACTTATTTTGATTATTTAGGCTTATATTTTCGCGGGCGTAGCCGCGTCCGGGCCCACTAGTTCCCTATAAAATAAATTGCATTATATTAATTTATTTCCTAATTCTTGCCAAATATATATTTTAAAGTGTTATTTTCCTATAAACAATGCTGATAATACAATGTTAATTAGGGATCATATTTAAGAGGAAAATTTAAATTCTATTGTGTTCTGTTTTTATCGCGCTTTATGAATCACTCATTTAGCTAAGTACCTAGATTTTTTTACCGATATAAGTCTAAAAATCTGTCGTGATTTTATGTATAATATAAAATTATATAATCTCATACAATTATACAAAGCATTAATCATACTTAGTGTAATTGATTAGGTTTATCTTTCAGATAATAAGTTGTTAGCAATTATTGTTCTATTAATTATTAAAGAAATTAGCAAATAAGGCAATTAATATATTTTGTATATTGATTAATTGCCGTTGGATGTTTAATCTAATTTCTAATTCTAGTACTTGTATACTATCAGCACATTCCTGGAGATTTTTATGTATAACAGTATAAATGATGTTTTCGTTGAGGCCAGTCTCGGCAGCAGGGGCACAAGAGGGCAACTGTAAATGTGACAGGATGTGGATTAGATTGTCTAGCATAGCATTCTGGGTTGGATCCTGTCCTATTGTGAGTACATAAACCCTGGCGAATGAATGGTTAAATTCTTACCATAATTCGTACGTCTCGGAATAGCTTAACACCTAGGTACTCCGAAAGATGCGAGTGATAACAACAAAAAAATGAAAATACTCCGAATGGGTCTTGTAAAATAATTATATTTTAAACACATTGTCTAAATTTCTACTTTTGTTTTATAAAACAATTTAGTACATTCAAAGGAAACATGTAAAGTAAAGCATAATTCCAGCAGAAACAATAGTATTAGATTTCAATCAATAATAACCTATACTGTGCGATATATTCTTGGAAATTTATTATAAACCCATTGTGAAACTTGAGTAGGTATATATTATTTATTGGGCTTCCTTTATTGATGGGAGATGAGTCGTTGCGACTCCGTGGCGCCTCGTTCCTTATATTACGCATGCGTTGCTCCTTTCCTTTTTATGTAGTGTCGATTTTGATTTAGTGGCAAATGCAGTGTTTTATAACATGTGCATGTTGTGAATCGTATAAATCTGATTATAAGGATTAATAAATATATATTTAATTTATTATATCAATTTTAGATAACACCAGAAATATTCAGTATTGATATCTTTCCCATATTATCTATTTTAAAAGTTATGATACTTATGATAAAGTTGAGACAGGACAGATTCACTCGATAAAGATTTGAACCCCCCAAACATTATACATTTTGAATCCTAAAACAGAGTGTATTGACACTAGATTCTTTAATTTCTTTTTTATTATTATTTTTGGCTATATATTGGAAACAGTATAGTTATAACAAACATAACATCCAATAAGATCTTTCTTAATCATTGATCGATTTCCACTAATACGTTTTTACATACCTATATTTTAGACTAGCTTTTTAATGTGGTTTCACCTGCCTTGTGACATTCTAAGTGTGTCGACATGTGTCAACCGAGGTAATACCAACCGCAGTTACAGTGTGTTACATTGAAACTATTAACGTGATATACCTAATATATGCTTCTCTTATAACTAGACAATCCCACACAAATAAAATTTCAATTCGAATTAGTAGTTCCTGTTATTAGAGCGTTTAACTAAACAAACTACAGGTTTATTTTATTAGTATAGAATTTAATATTAAACGATCATGAAAATTTTAATCGGAATATTTATAATATTTTAATATTAAACAAAATAGCAGTTAACCAAAGCGTTTTATTTCTAAGTAAAGTTATTAAACTGAATGGATCGGATTGTTCATCTCATCCATCTTGCTATTCCCAGAAGTAATCTTTGGACTCGTCAAATAATTGACAAACGAAGCGCTATAGCTTTATAATGGGAATGTTTTTGATGTTTTGCTTAAATTTGAATTATTTTTTATTTAATGTTAAACAAAATTATCTTATGTTGCCAATAAAATGAATGACTTAAGCAAATTTATTGACATATGTCGATTTACAATCGGTTGGTTATACAAATAAAGCTTATAGAATATTCAAATCTCCTTCACGGCGTTTTCCGCATATAGCAGGGTAGGCAGAGGGAACCTAGTTTTAAGATACACCATTCCTCACTTTCCGCCGAATTTTTCGAGGCATTGCGTGTTGAGTGGCGGAACTCAACGGCAGGCTTTTGCCTCGGTGTGAGTAGGAAGAAAATATTAAGAAATAATAATTCATTCCCTCGCGTGGGGTTCGAACCCACAATTGCCACAGCCTTGTGCCACTGCGCCATGATGGCCTCGAAGAATATTAGAAATTCCAATTGTCTAAAAAAATAACTTTATCACATTAAATTAAGTGTAATAAGTAATAACTTTGCACGTGTACCGAGGCTTGAAACATTTAATGAACATTTATGTAAATAAATCATACCTACTCGTTCGTAAACTTACGAACTGTTCAAATTAGTTTCTTAAGAAAGTTAACTGGGGTTAATTTGTAATTGTTAAAAAGTTTTGTAGTTTTGTTGAACATTGTTGAAGGCCTTTTATTTTCTTCAAATAATTCAAATAAAAGAATATGAAGTAAGTAAAAGAGATCTTATAAAAAATGAGTGTGTTCCTTATGAGTTTCAATTTTTTTTCTATTTTGGGAATATTTTAGTTATAGTTGACATGTTATATTATTAATTTTTTTTTTACTTATTTTTTGTATGTAACACGACAAAAAAATATGTAAGAATTTTTTAAACAGAATGTAAAAAACGTTCTATTATTAAATGAGATAAATAATCTATATATATAAAAGGACTTGTCCTCACTGACTGAGGTAAGACGCACGCACAGCCGTAACTGCTGATGGTAGAAACGTGAAATTTGGACAGATGTTTACTTTTGTAATCTGGACATCCACTAAGAAGGGATTTTTAAAAATTTTCAAAGTTTGTATGGAAAAATTTTTAAATCTCCACCTATTTTTATAAAATTGTAAATTCAGACTCTTAAAAATATTTCATTGAACACGTGTTTCACGGTTTTTTAGAATTTACTCCTTAAGGGTGCCAATAAGGGGTTGAAAGTTTGTATGGAAAAATGTTTAAATCGCCACCGATTTTTATAAAATTTGAAATTTAGGCTCTTAAAAATATTTCATTGTACACATGTTTCGTGGTTTATTAGAATTCACCCCTAAATAAGTAAGCGAAGTTGCGCGCGTCCGCTAGTATTTTTATATACTCGTAGGTATAGTACATAAGTATTTTGAAGCACTCCAATAATATACGTTTTAAATAAAACAATTACTTTGCGGTGTGAAATGATATTAAATATACATATTTACTAAGACGACTTCTATATACGAACGACCTAATTACTACAGTAGACTATAATAAACGTAAAAACATTACTTTAAAATGAAACAAGACCCTCGAAAATTATTCATATCATTTCTCCGGATTGCGGTCGATAAAATAAATTTGGGTGATCTCGGATTCCCTCACTGGAAAGTGTAATGACGCTTTTCCGTCTCGGACGTCTTCGTCCATCTTGATTACGTAATGCTCATCGAACCGATTAATATCTTCAACTCGCTTTTAGACTGAAAGGACTTGGATTTGCATTTTGTAATTATTACTTTTATGGTAATATATTGTTTGTTTTTTTTATGAAGAGAAAAACTTTTGCAGCATTATAATATGAAAGCGACATAGGTGTAGTGGCGTGTTCACTAAGGATACGAGTTCAATTTCTACTTTGAAACATTTCCAATTTTTTTCTTTGTCAGTCATGTTATATAAGTTGTTACTTACGCCTTCGCCCCCGGATCAAATGGGAATAACTAAGAGTTGTGGGTGACATGACATAATGTGCGGGAGGTGACTCCGACAGCGGGTATGCTGACATGGAGGCAGTTAATATGCAGTAATGTAGTCTAAAACTATTCCTCAGTAAATAGACTATATAATATATAACACAAAAAAATCATTTGAACCTAAAATTATATCCTGAATTTAATAAAAGACTCCCTCTTTTTTCATTACCCACTAAGAAAAATATTTTACATTACATCTCAACGTGTAAAGCGTTAACGTAGCGACTTGCGACAGTGTTATAAAGTACTAGCGGACGCGCGCAGCTTCGCTTGCGTATTTAAGGGTGAATTCTAATAACCCATGAAACATGTGTTCAATGAAATATTTTTAAGAGTCTAAATTTCAAATTTTATAAAAATTTTTCCATACAAACTTTCAACCCCTTATTTGCACCCTTAGGGGGAGAATTCTAGAAAACGATGAAACACGTGTTCAATTAAATACTTTTAAAAATCTAAATTTCAAATTTTATAAAAATCGGTGCCGATTTAAATTTTTTTCCATACAAACTTTGAACCCCTATTTCATCCCTTTAGTGTTAAAATTTTTCAAAATCCCTTCTTAGTGGATGTCCAGATTACGAAAGTAAACTTTTGTCCAAATTTCACGTTTCTACCATCAACGGTTACGGCTGTGCGTGCGTCTTACCTCAGTCAGTGAGGACAAGTCCTTTTATTTATATAGATTACCTTTCCTCTATTTACTTACGCGTATGTCAAGTTAATGTCACAGGATATGGTAACTTTAAGCGAGGAAGACATGTAATGAATTATTTTTACAGTGCAGTGCAGTTGCAGTGTAAATTGACACTACAGTGACATGGCAAGCATCAACTATAGTTGTAGCTTCAAATCTCACTCAAGAATCTATTTTGTAGAGAGAGTAGAGAGAGTATATTTTAGTCTATCTTATTATATTCTTATTATAACTTATTATGTTATTTGGATCTATGTAGGAAGATTTTTACAAATTTCTGCTACCCAAAGATAATTACTGAGAATTCTCATTTGGAGAATGCTGTTTATTAAATATTTTTCGACATAGTCGAAATTCTTACGCGCTTATTAGCAAGTCGATTTTGCCTTTAAGTCGTTTTATCAGTCTGTAACAATATATTAATATTTGATAATTATAAAAATGTTAAATTCAGCTTTATTACAATAATACTATATGTACGAATATGTTAAATACTTTGATGAATATCAAATATTTCAAATAATTCAGCCACAGAACAAAGCCTTTGTCAAACCTGCGGTTAAACTATTTGTTATCGTACAGACAATAAATAGATCCAATCAACAATAACACAGTAAAATTAAATGAAAATTTGTTATCTATGATAAGAATTAGTCGTTATTATAGGGTGACATATCTTGGACTGGCAAGTACTCTGGTGTTAAATTATATCGAGCACGTGAAGATGGAGATTTTCCCGTAAAACACCTTGCAATATTGATGTATTAATAGAAATAAGAAGATTAAGAGAAAACTCAAATATTAATTTAAGAAAACCATTTGAATAACAAGCTTTAGTTCAAAAGTTTAGATTAAAATAAATTGAAAAATCTTATAGCGCATTAAAAAATAGAAAACTAAATAAAATTCTTACGCGTTATAAGCAATTTCATGAAATTATTTAGCTTGTTTTTGAAAAGGTATTTTTCTTAATTAGTATTTAATAATATTTAAATGTATACACTGTTTAAATATAATTTATTCTGAAACTACTCCCTCAGAGCTAGAGCTAGAGCAGAGGTAGATTATATTAGTTTCAACTATCATAAAATTGGATTCCAAAGCTAAAAATTAACGTTTTTCTTATTATAATGTATGTGGACTATTCCGAAGACGAAGTAAAATAAATGGAATTAAATTTCGAAAGAATACATTATTATTTAAAGTTCCACGTTTAGCTCTACCAGCACCCGGGTCACGTCGGCGAACGACCTTCGTGTCGGAAAATCTTGCGTATTTCTAGGTAAGTCCATGACTAATGGATGAACGTAATATAAGGTAGTATTTCTGACGAGCCCTCAAAATTTCCCACAGGTTTTGCGGTCCGCACCATTGCTAACTAAGAAATTTGAAATTACACTCAAGAATTCTCATTTACTATAAATTGCTTAAATATATTAAACTTTCACATAATTTATTAGCCACCATATTCTACTATTTAATTATATTTTAAGCTACATACTAATAATATCTATAAATAACAAACATGCATATTGTTGATACAAGATGCTTTTACGGTGGTATATTTTTTTCTCATAATTTCATGGCTCACAAGATCTAAAGTAACTTCGTATACTACCGTTCAATTACTTCTAGTCATCGATTTTACATAAATATATGCATGGAATATATTAATACGATACATGGAAACTTGCTACACAAAATACATATCGGTTCATGCAATACTGGATCTAGTAACATATAGATGATATACATACATATATATGTAAATATCTTATCAAAGCAATTTGTCATTTTCTTTATTTTAGTTTTACGCAGTATCCCATACATAGCAAGGTAGGCAGAGGGAACCTAGTGATAACACACTTCGTTCTTATTACTTCTTGGGACTTCCGGTCCCTAATTTCCGTTATATTGTGGAGGCATTGCGTTTTGAGTGACGGACGCCTTGCCTAGTTACCAGAGCGAAGAGAATGAAAATATTAAATATTTCTTTTTCGCATGTGGGAATCGAACCTTTAACCTGTCGCGTGTACGTGTACTGATCTCGTATAATTTTGTTGAATTTATGTGAATCAGATTTGCCTCGTTATTTACTCTCGTTAAAAGCAGCTTTAGACTGTAACGTACTATTAAGCCGTATCGTTTGTTTAAATTTACAGACGATCGGCAAAGCTATAAGCCTAATGGAGATTGAATTCTTAATCGATACTTTGCACATAGCGATCATTTAGATACATTTATTTATTATTAATAAATGTAGATACATCCAACGATTCATTTTACCTTATCTAATATACATATATGTACGAGTATGTAAGTATTAATGGTTTATATGTTACCAGAGGCTACTGGGAGTGGACTCGATCCTGCATTTACCATGGTAGCCAGAGAAAATTTAGTGACATTCAGGTCTCCACTTTCCAAGCAAATTCAAGATATTAAATTATGTTAAATAAAAAATTGCTATTTTTTTATACAAAGTTTATGGTCAATTTAGGGTCATTTATTTTATTTCTCTTCTCTATGATCGCAACGAACTTGAATTGTACTGCAAATCTATTCTTTTCATAATATAGTCTCGTCGTAATCTTCACACTATCCCTGAATTTGCTACATAGGCGTACAATCTCTGCACCACTCTATTCACGTTCCACTCTTTTCACTCTCTGGAGAGGATAACCTCTCTTTCAGAATTATTTAGAATTTCTAGTTAGACACGTTTCAAGTACACATCGATTATATCATCTGACCTTTGTTTACATATAGAATATTTTATTGTAATCTAAAATTGAATATTTAAAAGAAAGACTATTGACTAGTAATACACAGCAAACAGGAAACCTGAAAGTGAAAGAATGATTTCGAAAATTGAATTTTCAAGTAAATATGAAGGGTGGTGGCCTACTAACGGTGCTAGGATATTCAAAGTTGGATTAGCTAAATTTAAAATTATTTTAATGAAAATGTGTTTTAAAATGAACAGCAGTATGTATATTAACATTTTTTCTACTACGTTATATAAAAATACTATTTTCTTTATGGTTTACAACAGATAGAAATATAAAATGTTATTTCTTTTAAATAACGAAATTTATAAAATTCCTTAAGGCAATCTCATCAATGGCAGCAATAAACACTACTTCCGAAAACCCCATAAAACGCAGAACCAATTTTGTAATATTCAAGACGAAGGTTGGTAGTAATTGCCGCTATAAAGTGCGCTGTCCCCCGATCCTTTGAACTAGAAGACCCAATATTAAATTTTAGCGCTTCCCAAGTTTTTGGTCTTAAATTTTCATGGATTGTCTTTTTATCTTATTCCTTTATTTCCAACTTTAATTCTTGCCATTTTACGAGTATTGGAGTTATTTAGATTACAAAGTGCTACATTTGTATTGAAAACGTTTCTTATCAAGGGGAATTTGCAGCGCTAACCTTATTCTAAACTTGGTGAATGCTTAGAAGAATTGTTTAAGCAATTTGTTGTATTTATTCTCGTTTCTTTACTTAGGATAAAAGTTTTATGTCAGATTGTAGAATCTAACTACTTATAATTATGATTAAGTATTTACTTTAAAGAACCTCTTAACCTGCAACGTTAGCGAGCAATAGGCAGCTGAAAATGTTCCCAGTAGGCCCTATATAAATTTATATATCTTTACGTTACTTTTAACTGATAATAATAGGAGTTTAGATAAAAGCTTCTCGTTATTCTTAAACACTTTAAAAAATACAAAATAATGTATACTAACTTCATTTGAAAATTAATTACAAACGTCTTACAAAAAATATATTATTGGTATTAATATGGTAATGTAATAGGCTATTGTTTATTTTCCTTCAAGTAATTAAAACGTTGATCATATTTATCTAATTAAACACTAGACAAAAGAACAATTTTCACACCAATTTTCACAAGAACAATTATTGTACCAACTGTGTCACTCACGTACAAAGTGAATTGACATTATTTAGTAGAAGTACTCCTATCTCTATGAAATTACAAGACTAGTATGTGAAATTCTTTAATTTAGTAGTTTTATATAATTTGTTAATTTGCTAATTTATTGCACAATTTTAAGTATTGTCCATACAACTGTAGTGAAGACGAATTGCTTCAAAACGTCATGGGAAGGAAAAACAGTGTCTTTTTATTTTTATGTCATACCATCATCGGGCCTTAGACCGTCTCCTTAATATATACATGTGTAGACAATAATGGTACCTCCTACGAGAGCCACGGCGATTCTCAGCCAGGTCACGTATCGGGGAGGGCTGCTACGCTGTAAAATTGTACGCAGCTGCCTGAATTCACGATTGCGACCCGATTTTCATGAAAAAAGTAATAATTTCACTACAACTATTTACAAACTTAATACACCAGCTGATACGAACGATGTTTTATATTTGTGGTTTCAAAAATACCTTTTTGTATTTTTACTGGTGTTTTTTGTAGTATTTGTGCTGTAAATAGTATGAATTAAATTAAAATTGCAATAAAATTATTATTGAACTATTGTATAATATTAAGTTTGAAGATTTAATTCAGTTGATAGAATATATAATTATATTTTTCCTAAACATTATCACGGAAAATTTGGAACGCTAATTATTACTTGGTTTAAAAAAGAAGCTGTTATACACTCGCACAAAATTTCATTTCTTCGATTATATTAGAAAAATGGCGTTAGTACTTCACCCAATTTACATGAAATTTCCGCCAAAGAGAATTATTCTTTTTCCTCTGCGCCTTTTAATGCTAATGAGCGTCAGTTGGAAATATTCAGGATCAGATTAGATTCTGGATTCTGTGTTGTCTCGTATAAATGAATAATGATCGACAACGTTCCAGTTAACTTCATTAATTATACACCTTTTGTAATAGCTTTTAGATTATTAATTTCTGTAGAGGTATAAATTAATGTTATTGCTTGCGATTTTATCGAAACTTTATATTTAATCTATATTCATTTACTTTTTTTTCGTTACCTGTATAGCAGGGAAGCCGGAGAAAACTTAGTGTTAAGACATTCCGTTCGCCATTAAAACACTTCCGTTCCCCATTTTCCAACGAATTTTTAAGAAATTGCGGGTTAAGTGGAAGAACTCAATGCCGTGCTTTGTCTCGTTTCCAGCCAGGTTTCAATATTAATTTACTCTTACAATATATTAAAATAATATATGGTACCTACTCGTACAATGCAGTCGTTGTTTAGTGGGACATATTAGAAGAAAGAGTAAAATAGACAATTTTATCAGTAACTCTTATTTGTTATAATGGGTTTCAATGACATATTCATAAGTTTCCACCACAATGCATACAGACATACATACACATAACGAATAAATATCAAAATAATATAAAAATATAGTTGCAAATTATCATCTTTTCAGGTAATACTTAATTTGCATACGCTAGGAGCTACGCCGCATATCTTGGTTAATGTAATTCGGGTTGGAGGCTGGCTTGACTTGTAATAATATTATGCAGCATAATCCCGTGTCTGTAGCGTATACCGGTAGTACCGGTATACAGAATTTCTCAAAATTTTCGGCATCATTAACTAGAGCCTACTGCAAGGTATATAAAGTAGATATTTACCAGTCTTGTTTGGTCCATTAAGTAAATTCTTATAGAGTTATTTACATATATTAACTATTTGAAGTCGGGTTTTACAATAATAATACATATGCAAAATATTAATTGTCTGAGTTAGAGAATGTCTTTTTTTTATAAAATGTGTGCTACGACGTAGTTAAGGATATACCACGCTGCGTTTTCAAATAAATACAGATAAAAGAATTTTTAACATCTCTATAGAATAAAAATGAACGTAAAAACTGTTCGTCTAAATCGAAAAACAACTAGACAATTTGCATTCAAATAGGCGTTTTCGATACGTTTAAGTTAGCATTATTTTCGACCCACGTACTAAGTACCGGTTAATAAAAAAAATCGCCTTCCCCCGAACTAATTTCCGCAAACACTCGTTACGATTGCCCCAGAACGGGGACCAGGGTAGGAAAATAAGTTACGTCTACTGAAATAAAACTGTCAACTTTCCTTTCGCCTTACGTAGTAATATAACATAGTGAACCCTATTACTATAAGTATGAGGATAATATTCTATAGACATTTATATTATTTTTATTTGGTTTTTTTATATAAGAATTAAGAAACGATTCGTTAATAATAAAATAATGTCTGTTAAATATAGATATAAAGAAATCGGTTAAAATAAATAACTTCAAAAGGATTTTGAACGATGAAACTATAAGTAATACTCTTTTACTTTAATTTCTGAAACGTCTACGTCTGGCTTGTCTACCTGGAAGAAGCGCGGATATCTAAATTCTAGATATATCTATACATATAATTATATACTATTACTTTCTGTAAAAATTACATATTTATATAAAAGTCTTTTAAAACATAATTTATTGTAATTGTTCCATCAATATAAGGAATCGCTATTATAATATCAACTTCACGTTGCATTGCATCTTGAATGACGAAACTCAACGCTGAGCCCAAAGTGAAGAAATACAAATTTAAATAAATATTTCATTTCCTCGTGTGGGAATCGAATCCACAAACAGTCCCGCTTACAGCCACACACTTGTGCCCCTGTGCCACGACTGGAATCGATATATAATATTGCTATTATACTATTATAAATTCCACTTATATAAGAGTTAATGATAATGCATACTAAAGTGCATATATCTATCGTATAACTAATATATTGCATGATATCACTAATTGCGGTAAAAATGTTGATACGCAAATTTTATTAAAGGAATGATGGCGGTAACCGTCAGAGATTGTGGGTTCGATTCCCACTCGAGGAAATACAATTTTTAATATTGTATCATATAAAAACATATATCCCGAGTAATTTTAAAATTTAAAATCATTTGCAAAAATAAAATTTAAAAAAATCCAAACTTTCATATAGTAGCGGCATTGTTTCGTAATAGCTGTTTTGTCACATCCGTGTCCCGCAAACGTGACGAAGCGTGCGATACAATAAAGCGGACCCCCTCCCCCCCACGTAATGGCCATCTTCTGATTTATACTTATTTCTTTTATGTGCGTTCTAATGGGTTTCTTTATAGAGTGTTTCTTTCTGGCTAGAACCACAAGTCAACGACGCGAACAGCTCTTTATAATGAGAGCAACGACGCTGTTAGATTAAATTAAGCGAAACCTTTAATAACGCGGGTTTACGAGGTCGCTTGCGGTTTTATTCCGGAGATGAATGTAATTGTTCCGCGGGAACGGAGGGTCTTAGTGTCACGCTGTGGTCTTACTCGTTTCTGTATTCTGGCTTGTCACGTTTCATGTTTATGTTCCAAGGCCGTGACTCTGACTCACTTTCGGTAAAGGGATGGTGGAATAATTAATTTTTGATTAGCTTCATGCTGTAGATATCCCGCATATAGCAGGCAGAGTGAATCTAGTGTTAAGACACTCCGTTCTCCATTTTCCGCTGACTTTTTGAGACATTGCTGATTTTATGCAGCAATATCATAAATAAAGAAATATTTTTCTTTTTCGCATTGAAAATAACTAAAATTTTACCAACTGACTAAAATTTTATGTTAATGGCGGTCTGTTCTAGCGATGCCCGGGTGCGTTTAATTTTTTGTAGCTACACAACAATACTCGTAAATACTTTAAACTGGTTAAAAATCGTGCGCAATATTAACCGAAACTATAACTATATACATATATTTCTTGAACGGGTGAAAGGTAGAATCACAAGCTTACCTAGTGTTAAATCTTAACACTAGGTTCCCAGGATTCCTCTACCTTCTCTACAATAAAATCCCCTTTACGTGAAATTTATAAAATTTGTAGAATATATGTATATATAAGAGTTTTGTAAGGCGCACTATACCTATGAATACAAGCAATTCTACTAATAGCTCGCGAACGCACTTTGGAACTTATCTGTACATGGAGTCAACTACGGCGGGCGAATACAATGTGACCGCTAATGAAGCAACTTGTTTGTCAACAACTCATCATGATGGAACCATTTATTAGTTATATTATTATTTATTACTTATTTATTTTTTATTACAGATATAAAATAAGCTAAAATTTCCTGTAAATTTCTTCATGTGCAACTGCAACGTGGCCGAACGCGACTAAATGATAAAGATAAACGGTTTTCAATTAAAAAAATTGAATTATAATACCTATTTAGTTAACGTTTCCTAATTTTAACATGGATATATCTAATTTTGTTTTGGTCTTTCCTCTCTGTCTTTGAACTTTTTCATACGAGTAAACGCGATACTTATGTAAAAATGATGTAATACAAGCGCTTATAGTATTTTAAGTCAAAAACCTTTTCCACACAGTACGAAATTCAACCAAGCATACGACTGTGAAAGCATAGGAGAATGGGTGGCACGGGTAAGTCGGTTAGCTTAGTTTAGGGTCGTCGCTACTGTGTTTCTGCCGTGGAATCTTGTTGTTTATTGACGTTCTATACTAAGGAGGAAAAATAGGTATGTGATTGATTTCTCCGCTTTCCACTAACTTATTCCTATGTATAAATAAACTTTATCTACCTACAAGTGTTTTTCCAGCACTATAGTTAGTTAGTTTGATTGTTACCACTGTCAAATTGGCCGTATATCCACATACCTACACTATAGCGGCAACAAGGATCACGTTGTTCACATTGCACGAGGAAAATAACAAATATTTCATATATTGTATAGAATTAAATTTGTTTTGTATTTTTTATATAACTAAATTGTATATGAAAAATTCTTTAACCTTTTTGTTGAAACATGGACGATTATCTAATACATTTATATTTTAAAAAAAACATTGTAATAAATGGTGTTTTAGTTGTAATTGTTGCGAGGAAAAGCTTTATAACTGTCGTTTTTATATAAAAAAGTATTCATTTTATGTAATTACTTTTAAGTTAATAATTAATTTAATATATATTATATCATATTTAATTACATATAGTAATTTTAAAAAACAAAAGAACAAGAATTATGCTTTTCCCCGAATAAATAGAAGTGTACGGAGAATCAAGTGTTAAAATATTCCACAGTTATCCGCTCATTTTTCGAGGTACTGAGTGAAGAGCGGCTCAACGCTATTACCACGAGTAGAAATCGAACCCAAAATCATCATGTTTCCAGTTAAACTCTGCCACTGCGACACGATGACCTATATATTTAGTATTAATAAAATATAACATTTTTAAATTAATTAGCTATATTTGTACATAAGTTAACTCGTTTATCGACGGACGGCTGAACTCTAAAGAGGCATCATGCCGTTTCCATCGACCCCTGACATCGTGATGCAATAAATCAAGCGTGAATAGCGCACACGACGTAGATAAGAGACATGGAACAAAAGGGCCTCATAAATCGTTATTAACTACGCCCAAGTCCCTCTTAGCTGGAGTTTGTTATATGCTTGCATTATGCTTATGCTGTAAATGTAGTTATAATACAATATCATATTTATTATTAAATAAGGGAAAAAAAATATTTTTTTTTTAAATAATATTGCAAGAGGAAAGTGCTTATACACTACATGAGGCATGTGAGTTCGATGTCCATTAGAGGATTTTTTTTTTTTTAATATTTATTATTAATGTTTTTCGGCGAAAAGTGGGAAATGGAATTGCCTTATGGGACCTTAATAGAACTTACGGAGTATTTGAATACTAAGTTCTCAGGTTCTGTCTGCCCTACTGTGTGATAAAAGTTTTTATTTTCTGTTAAGTAAGATTGTTGGTTCTTATCTTAGGTATGTAGATAAAACTGCAACTTTTTAATACAATTTTGTTAATTGGTCTCAGTTCATAAAGATTTTTCGAATAAAACATTTAAATTACTATAATAGACACCACTTTTGTTGAATGTCCTATACACACGATTGTACTACAGATAACGCTAGTTCCACTCGGTCGAAGTCCTAAGCATTAGTGGTTTTAATATCCTCACTTATCAAGAGATATAAGGAAAGGAAAAATGTCAAACATACAAAGTCGCTACATCCATCATGTTTCTTTTGCTCGTGAACATATAACGAGAATATTATATGTTCCTACGTAATTTATGCATTAAAGAAAATAATATTTATCACAGGATTTTGGGAAAATTGAAGCCGTCGTAGACGCAAGGGTGTGACTGTAACGCGACGATTGTCAGTTCGAACCCCACTCTAGGAAATGAATTAATATTTTCATTTCTTCGCTCTGGTACCAAGGCACGGCGTTAATTTCCGCCGCTCAACACAGTGCACCCACAATTCGACGGAAAATAAAGAGTAGATCGTCTTAACACTAGGTTCTGTCGGCCTACCCTGCTGTATGCAAGATACGGAGTGAAAGTAAATTATGTCCATGAATATTTATTCTTCAGAGGCTAATTATTATACTCTTTGAAGAGCAATCTAGATAAAATAGTCATTAATAGAACTAAACTAGAATCTTTATAGGTAAGTGCACCTATACTAACTTAAATTCGCGCATAGTTGAATACATAGAGCCACTAAATTAATAAATAAAGATTAAGCAATAGCGTTAGATATCAAAAATCTGACAGCTAAGATTGATTACACAAAATTATATTCCTCCCCCTTTTCCTGCTCACGACATACTCATCACTTAAAAGATAATGAAATTTCCGCGTCAGGCAGATCGAACCTAATGTTAAGATAAAGTAAAAGGGACGAAAATAGATCCCGCCAAAACATCTTGTAAAAAAACCAGCCAAGTCTCGATGAATATGTTAGTTTCTCTCCTGAAAGTAATGAAATCCCTAGGTAAAGCCAAGCCAAGTCTAAGATTACTGCAATTCATTTATTAATGTTGTTGAATTGAATTTAACCGACCGTTAAATGTGACCGACCGCTGAACATTCTTTAAGCATAATTACGTGTGAATATACATTCCATCCTGTATACACAAGTCAAGTCTGTACTGTCTGTATTAAAACCATTATAATATATACTTGTGATAAAATTGTATTATATTAAAGACCTAAAACACCTAAAACAATGATTTTTAAAGTTTTTTATCTTTGTTTGTTTGTCTTTGCTTTTGTGCACGTTAATCTCAAAAACGGCTCAACCGATTTTAAATTGGTTGCCTTCTATCGAATCGATAGAGCTAAAATTTTGCATATACGTTTGGTTTATATGACGATGTACGGTTAGTTCAGTGACGTCATTCTAAATCCAATATGGCGAACTCTAAAAGCTTGTAAAAATGAAAGTCTTTTGTAGAATTGACAATGTAAACCCGTTGGGTATTTCAAATAATAAATTTCAAATGGTTAGTAAGTATTCGGTTTATTTAATAATTTTACAAATATATTACACGGCTGTAAATTAATTAATTAACGCATTCAATATTTTTCTATTAAATTAATATTGACGAAATAATATTTTTGTTATAAAACAAACAATGAAAACGTATACCGTCTCTATAACGCTTATTACACGAACCATTCAAACGCAAACATTTGCATTACAAAGTATTCATGTTTTGCGAAGTCGTTTGGTTTTGGTTAGCTATTCGGTAGAGTCAGTTGATTGATGCTAGACAGAAATAACCGTAGAAATGCGAGGATTCGTCGATAACGAACATAAAAATATGCTTCGTAGATATTCTTATTGAAGGAAAAATGGACAGATTTATATTTTTTTCTTATTTTAAATATACATATGTAGGTCTAAACGTTATATCAATAATATCAGTGTGTTCCACACACAGACATTCTAAAATAAATCTAACGTGGTATCTCGCACATAGTAGGGTAGGCAGAAGGAACCTAGTGTTTATACACTCCGTTCCTCACTTTCCATCGAATCGTGGAGGTATTGCGTGTTGAGTGGCGGAACTCTTGCGGAATGAGCCTAATTAGACTTACTATATAAATATTTTAAAACTTAATTTCCTTATTTCACATTTCGCCATCTGTCCCTCATTTTTCCCCTCAGATCATTCCACTACGTCGGAGCACCAACGCAATCGTTATATACGGTCGTTAGTTTATCGGTCTAACGTGACTAACTGAATTGATTGATGTCTGATGAAAAAACGAACGATAGTGCTTCAAGTCCTTTGATAGAACATGTTCCCGTTCCTCTTTGTAGGCCGGGTCGGGGCTTTATGACGGGTTTGCAATTTAAGGTTAAAATTGATGGATTTATAGGTTTTAACAAAATATTGAATTAAGATGTAAAGCGGCGATTATAGCACATTACTTATAGTGCACTACATTATTTAGGGCACTAGATAATAATGAGTAATAAGTGTAAATGCATGTACATACATGCCTAAAGATGGAGGAAGGCCAATACGTTCTGTTTACGCCGCCGTTACTTAGTGTGATTCATAGAATTAATGATTTATTGAACTATAACTAAAACATTATTTTTTTTAAACTTTCTCCTCACTTTAAAGTCGCTGCAATTTGCATACCTGGTCGTGGGTTCTAATAATACAGTTACATATTTGTGTAATACGTAAACTACGTACACACGTACACTTGTACTTACAACAAATATCACAATGACTATAGAGAATCTTATACTAAACTATATATAATTGTTATAATATTTTATGTTCATAAAAATAAATGGTAACCGGCAAACGTGAATATAATTAAAAGGAGAAATAAAGACCCTAGCATAAAATTTTAGCATGTATTGAACAATGCTTAGTATCCCTAGTCACGCAAACCCCTATAGCCATTTGACGTTATTTACATTTACAATATCGGTAGTTAAGTTAAAAAACATCGTATTGGGTTTTATTTTAAAAGGCTTTGAAAATGGCTTTATATAAAAATAATATTTTATGCGCAGAAATGTGAAATTGGGGAACAGAGTTTCTTAACACTAGGTTCCTAGGTTCCCTGTAATACAGCGCAAAACTAAAAAACTAACTGATATTAATAGATCGAGGAATAGGTTTGTTAAGCTTGGCACTTCATCCACAATAACAGAATATCTTTGTTTGGAGAGATTAGTGATAAGATACTCCATTCTCCGCATTCTACCCGAATTCGTTACTTCGTGTGGTGAGTGGTGAAAGTTAACACCGAGTTTTGTCTTACCTATGACCATTACTCGTTGTTACACTGATGTCCCATAGAAAAGATATCTGGATTACTGCAGTTTGTAATATTCTGGTCGTTGACAGCATGTTTACTATGCCTGAAATCATACGTAAAACCATTATAATGCGGTTACTGATGGATAATAGATATTCCACTATGTTTGAATACTTCGGTTAGCCTGATAAGCCTTGTCAACATTTATATCCGATTAGGTACTCAGAATAATATTCATTATTTTATACGAAAATTACATTAAATAAAAATACAAAACATTTTTATTCATTATTATTTTATTAATACAGAGTAGTAGATTAGTTTAGTATTACGTGCCCTCCATGCAAATATTTATTGTTCTAAACAGTTGATTGAAACGAGCTTAAGTCCTTCGAGCGTGAGGTATACGAGATTGCAAAGCTTAATCTCTTCGAAGATTGAAGAAAAATATGCATTTTGACGAAAATATACATGCAGAATATTACTTTTTTTTATACCTACTCAGAATTTTCATATAACAGTTTTATATGCGAAAAGGTCACCAAGGATTTTTATTTCCATAATATTTTTCAGCAACTTTTTCGTCTACAGCTGAGAACACGACTGAAACAGCGGTTTAAATGGTAAAATTACTTTTGTATTCGGAGTCTGTAGTTTTTGTACGTTCTTTTGAACTTTTTTATGTTTATAGCTGTCGTTGCAAACGAGATGAATGTTTTTTTGTTGCTTAAAATTTGCATGAAACATGAAAAATACACACACTCAGATACTCCTGAAAACATTTTAGTGTATATTTTATTTATCTTTTATTATAATATGATTAAGTTTCTTTTAATTCAGTAAAAAATATTTATTTTAACCCTGTTACTATAAAATTTGCAATATTTTCCACCTTTTTAATTTTAACTTCTACTGAAACAACACAATAATTACACACATGGCGTCTCGTGTAAAAATGCAATCTCGGAAAATAAATAGCTGCAATAAACCTAATGGCACGTGAAATTTGTATCCTTTTAAAGTGTATCGCTACGTTATGCTGCAGCGCTACGGGCCCGCTACGAGCCTCTACGAATAAAGCTACCAAGCTACTACCGTAGCTTCTAAAGTATAGTCTATGAAGTCCAAAGTTATTTTTGGTAAAATATTATTAAAATACTATAAGAAAATTAATCTACTATGTTGTTGTATTTAAAAAACATTTGTTTTCAATTAATTTAAATGTAAGATAAATATTTACGTAGAGGTGTAACGTCAGTAACTGAAATGTAATATTATTTTTATTATTTTTTTATCAGAAACTACAACAATTTGTCAAATAAATATTTTTATTTATTTAAATATTTTTTTGGCAAAAAAAATTTAAGTGTAGGAAAATATTTTTTTTATATTCAGTAACTAATATAAAATTATGGCAATGCGAAAATAGAGAAATGATTACGGCCAGTTCTGACCATGCAAAACGTCGAAGCCTAACGACCTGACTGACAATGACAAGCGAGCGCGACTGACTAATTGATTCTATATTCAAACTGATATTTTATAGATGAAGAATGTTCACGCCTAGTCAAATTTAAAATTATATTTAATATTTTCATATGTTTTCTTATATTTAATACTTTTTTGTAGAGAATGGAGTATCTTATTAGTAATTTCACTCTACCTATTTAATTAATCTCACATTAAATTAAAGATACAGCTAAATAACATTATATACAAACATGTTATTATAGTAAAAAAAGAAAAAAAATCCTCTGGTTTAAATATTATTATTCATATAATACTTTGGATATTACTAATATGCCTATTTATTATATAATCGTAATAATTATAGAAACATGTCTTAAATATGAAATTTTAAATTATATTTTCATTTTCCTCTCAGATAATGTAAAGTAGAAGTTCATGTACCCATTATATGTAATTAATTTAATAGTAAGTTATTGATTTTGATCTTAACTAAGTTACTAAAATTATTCAAGTGAGTAACAAAGTTAATACAGAATCAATTTAGTTGAACTTTAAATTAATGATCTAATAACATTAGATTTTTGGTCTATTAGTCGCTTATGTGATAGTCATAGTATATTTTACTATGACTATCACATAAGTCAAATAAAAACTTATCACATCACATCTTGGCAACCAACAAATATAAGTGTAAGTTATGGCTTTCATTTTCACACGTTTATATATTACTTTCAAACTACAAATATAAGGTATTTTTTCATATTTAGATAACTTCTACATGTATGCATAGTATATATATAATACAAACCAATATATAACATTTAAGTACGTCGGTATTCGTGTCACATAAAACTGTTTCCAAAGAAGTTGATGTCCGTTGAGGACGCGACGCGGTTGTTACGTTTTACTACAGTTATAAAGAAGGGTCGGTTTACGCGCGGAAGGGTTGTACCTTGGTATTGTGCAAACATAAATATGTTAATATGATAATGGATCGTCGTTATATGGAAATTGTGACCCTTTCGCTATTAATATCAAAGTTTTTATTGTTTGTTTACAGGGAAGTAGGCTGTTTGCTATGGGGTTGGGATCAAACTTAAATACTTGTGGATAACTCAAGCAGTTTCAAGTACGTTGAAACGTTATAGATTAAAAGAGACGATTGTAGGTTATTCAAATGCCTTTCGAGAGAATGTTCATTTTACTATATAGGTATACCTTGTACATATGATTTTCCGATCAGAAAGTGGTCCTTGGTAAATCATTACTTTTTTTGTAAATGACCAGTTAGTATATATGTATTTTATTTTTAATTTGTACAGTAAACGAATTTAAATATCACTGTTATATTATAAAGTTACCTACACATATTAACTGTATTAATTATGTCTTCATATTTAAAATTGTTGAGTAAGTGAGGTAGTTTTACCTCGACACCACAGCAAAGAAATGAAAATATCAAATATTTCATTTCCTCTAGTGGGAACCTGTTTCGTACACAATCACATGTTTCCGCCCCTGCACCACTACTGGCCTCTAGATTATCTGCTTTATAAAGATAATATTTTTTGTACATTTCTTCTTCAGTAAAACAATGTGTTCATAACTGGAGTTTTGACATTGTTATGGAAAATTATGTGGATTTACGCGCCCCTTTCACCGTCGAGAAAAAGAGAAATGAGTTTGTACGACTTAAAACATTTCTTGCAATCTGCGTTCTTGTTTAACTTACGCTACGAATATTTGTGTCCGAAAAATTGTGTTTTATTCTCACTTTTGTTTAAGTTTAAAAAAGTAATCTTCTCAGGTATTATCTTAATGAATTTGAAATATCTGCTGTTCTGTGAGCATTTTTAAGCATAATTTTATATTAACATAGTATTTACTAACATATATGCGTAATATATCATCTTCCATCATATGAAAAGGAGCGTATTGTATTGTACTTCACAAAATGATATTGTGGAGCTTCACACGCTTATAAAACATCAATAGCTCTTATTGGTGTTCGCTGAAGTGTAAAAATAAGTTTTCATCTTATTACTTGGTATGTGTATTAAAGAGCAATCGAAGTTATTTACAATTATTTATTTTATCCAACCATGAACATTAAGCATATTAGGTTTATTTCTTTGAAATATAAGTAAAAATTACTTCACAAAATGTCTCAAAGATTTATATCCGATAGGAACGGAAGTGTCTTAATGGGAACAGTGTGTCTTCACACTAATTGCTCAGGTTCCTTGCCTACTCTGTGTAAATATATCATAATAATTTAAAAAATAAACATACATAAAAATTACACAAATTAACAATCAACTATTTATTTATCATTCTGCCCACTATTAATATCTATTGTTTCGTTTGCATTCGGCCACAAAATAAATGATCGTCCACGTTATCGTACCCACGTTGGATTAGCTACGTCCGGATCGTAAATTAGACAAATATAACCACTGGAGTTTTCCGATTACCAAAGCTATGAGAAAATGGACATGGGTTGATATTGCTGACAAGTTATGTTTACTTTTCCGTTATAATAATTATCTTATATAAAAATATTTCTAAATATTGTAATTATTCCAAAGAATACTTATTTAGTTTATTTTTATTTGTTATTTCTTTGAAGAATCTAAAACATCTATACTCTTATAGAAGTCATTGTCTTTGAAAATTGTAGCAACAAACGCCAATAAAATTCCCTCGTTTACTATGGAGTAAAAAGAAAGAAAATCTATTGATCACAAAGAATACAAGAAACTGTGGTATGCGTACCAACATAACGCGATAAATAGCAACAAAGTGTTGTTACGTAGTAAAAACTTTAATCAAACCTAACGCTTCCCACTTCGTCCTTTGGGACAAAAGGAGTTATCCGAAAGGTTCTCGTAGATTTTATTTTGAGTGTTTTGTTCAATGCGGACGTTTGACTGCGAATATATTTAAATATATGCGAGTAGATGCCGAACCGAATCTGATTTTACTATATTATATACAAGTATTATTATGTTTTGATAATAAAAGTATCAAAATACCATGGGAGATGCTGATAAGATTTTTTAATATGTTTTTTTCTAAATATACTATGCATTTCTTAAACAGTTCAGATCGTGCGCCTTAGAATAAAATAACTTTTGTGTGCCCGCCTTATAACCTGTGGTTGAATACACCACCTGTGGTTGAAAAAAAAACTGGTTTCTGAATCGCGCCCTCTTGCTCATCCCACACCTCCCAGGAAGGCTCACCCCCCAGTTTGGGATCTATACATTTATACAATGTATACAGAGTTATTGTATGTTAGTGTATGCTATTTACAAAATACAATTACGTTTCTAAACAGAATATTTTTGAATGTATGTGTCTATGTGTAAAATATTCTAAATAAAACAATATTCAAATTCAAATAAATTGTACAAATATAAACTAATTTTATCCCGAGATTTTCGGCGAGACAGCAAAAATATACAAATATTAAACATTCGAGAATTAATTAATTGTAAACATTACTTTCATGAAGCGATTTCGTTTTCGAACTTTTCCCTGTCAACAAATTCAATCTTATTTAGGTATTTATCCTTATTTCGCTTTGTAACAACAATGTTCTTGAATATTGCTGAATGTTTTTAAGCTTATTTAATATTCATGTTTGGTTCAGTAATTTGTTTATTTCGATTTGATTTAATACAATAATACTTAACTATATTACTTTATATTGAGGTTTATTCATTATTAAATTTTAATTGTTGGTATAAGTAACAATTTAAATTATACATATTTCGATCAGGAATAAGAACTGTTACTGCTGAAAAGACGACTAGCATGTGCATTATCTGCCTTTTTTCTTACCCCTTTTAACCCCCGACGAACACAAAGGATGTTATAAGTTTAACGTCTCTATATGTGTACGTGTATCTGTAAATCTATGCCATCGTAGCTCCCAAACAAAAGTCAGTGAAGCCGTTCCTGGGGTTAGCCTGCACAAACGTACAAAGAAATGTAGAAAAATTAAAAATATATATATAAAAATTAAAAATCATTGCATTATAAAAACAATTTTTTTTTATAATGAATTCATTCGACTCTATCTCGATAAGACTATGAACTTGATATGTTGTATATATTATGTAGGTATACATTTTATTTATGAACTTCACCATTTGGCAGGTGATGCGAACTCGGGTCGCACCGGTCCCGCTACGCCCGGACACTGATAAATGTTTGACCCGGATGGTACGCGGCTGTACTGTACAATTCGTTATTTAATTATTATTTATCTACACCATTTTTATGTGAGTGAGTAACGTGTCAATATAGCAAAGATCGATTTATTTATACGTTTATACTTTTTAATCTAGTTTTTCTCATTGTATCTTGCTGAATAAGTAAATGAATATTTTACTTGCTCTATTTTCTATTAGGTATATTAGAGTGGTTCTATTCCTACTCGGCGAATGAATTAATATTTGTTAATATATTCATTTGTTCGCTCTGGTAACAAGGCTGAGCTGAAGTTGAGTTCCAACATTTAACGGATTATTATATTAGACTAGCGGACGCGTGCAGCTTTGCCTGCTTATTTGCACCCTTAGGGGTGAATTCTAATAAATAATGAAATATATATTCAATGAAATATTTTTAAGAATCTAAGTTTCAAATTTTATAAAAATCGGCGGCGATTTAATGATTTTTCCATACAAACTTTCAACCCCTTATTGGCAGCCCTTTAGGGTTAAAATTTTTCAAAATCCCTTCTTAGTGGATGTCCAGATTACGAAAGTAAACATGTGTCCAAATTTCACGTTTCTACGCACAGCGGTTACGGCTGTGCGTGCGTCTTACCTCAGTTAGTGAGGACAAGTCCTTTTATATATATAGATAATTTGGCGGAAATGGGGCACGGAGTGTCTTAATATTAGTTTTCCTATGCCTTTCCTGTTATATGCAGAATACAGCGTGAAATTGAAAAAAAACATACTAAAGGACAAGTATTTTCGTCACCATTGATTTGGACATCTCGATATCAAAACGAAGGACTACTATTTAAACAGTACCTATATTTTATTTTTCTATTTTTTTTTGTTTATTCTTTCTTATACATTGTATATAAAGGTATATAGCATTAGTATATCGATTCTTTATTAGTTATTTAGCTCGAGCTCAGCCGCGCTGCGGTTTTTACCATCCGCTTTACTTCGCCCGCTTCCTATGGTTCGAACACAAATAAATGTTGTACAACCCTTTTGATCATAAATTATTTAACACGCCAGCTTTATATTGTTATTTTGTTTCAGGTAAATGAGGAAGTGAACGATTAATGGTTTACATCATCAGGTATTATTTAATTTTTTGCTATAAAATTATAATGAGAAGAAGAAAGTGCTGTCATTCTACGTCTGGCAAGCGACTAAACTTAATTTTTTGGCTTGCTTAGTGATTTGTCTGGACTCAAAGGTTATGTAAACGAATCCAAATCGAAGTGAAGTTCAGTTCAGATCAAGACAATGTGACCTTCGGATAGCACTCAATTTAGCAGCATTAAGTTTTGTTTTCTCACTTGGTTCTTTTCAGGTTCACAAATAAAGAAATATGCAAATATATGAAAGACTTGTTTAGTTTGATATGGCATAAACTATATCATACCAGCTACCCCCCAAAACGTAAAATTATATCAGGGCTATTGTAAATCCGAGTGCTATATAAAAATGATCATAAATTGTTCGTAAACAAGTAGTAAAATATGTGAGACGAGTTCACGTGGGGCTGGGGAAGTGGTCACACGAGACAAATTGCGTAAATTGCTTTCTCTCACGCTATACCATTTTTCGGAATGGTCTATTAACATATCCTATATTTACATGTTGAAATTTTGCGTACCAAATTTTAGTAGCAGACGTATTTTATTTGTAATCTTAAATTTATGGATAACACAAAATTCTGAAAAGGAAATGTATTAAACTTGAAAAAACATCTTGTTTCGTTCAATGGATAAGTATTCCATCCTGGTCGGTTATAGACCAGATATTAGACTCCATTTATTTTGCGCATTAGATACAGATAACATGTTAACCAACTAGCTTTATACATTACCTCATATCAATACAAGTATTTGTTATATACTGGAAATTGCATTAGAATTAATTAGAAATATTATGTAATATTTTTTTGTGAAAACAAACACAATATAATTATCTTTTAACGTTACTGGTACATTGCAGAGAATTCTAATACTTAAGGGAGTTAAAACTCAGATATCTAGGTCATCCTAGAATACCCGATGTGCCTTAACGAACCCGATCAATCAATATTGCCTGGATTGACGTATTTACTTAGTCTCGGAGCATGGAAATGCTAACGTATCTTAACACTGTTCACATTCACACGCGTATTAAGAATTTGTGATTATAGGAGATAACGATTATTTAGTTCGAGGCCAGTCGTGGCTCAAAAGCACAAAGTGTGACTGTAAAATCGACTGGTTCTGGTTCCCCACTCGAGGAAATGAAATATTTATTTAAATTTATATTTTCATTTCTTCGCTCTGGTGTCGAGGCAACTGCTTCCAGAATTCGGTGGAAAGTAGGTCAGAGTGTCTTAACACTATTACCCTAAATAAGCACATCTTTGTAATTTTTATAATTTATTTATTTAAAAATATATTGATAAAATCACAACTTACCCTTCCATTATAAATATAATCCTACCCCGTACAAACTAATACCTATACGAGTATAAATATAATCCTACCACATACAAAAGCGCAGGGAGTGCGTGCACCAATAAAACATCAGGGAAATATGACCATGTCGCCTAACCGAGTGGCCATTGTACCCGAGTGTAGGCTTTATCTCCCACATTTAATTGCCTATTGATGTTGGGGGTTCCAGGGTTATCTGTGCTGGGAGTTATGTTGTAGTGTGTGTTATAATTCTGCTATATGCTGTTGCGTTGCCTTGAAATTTTAGGTGTGGTCAACGTGGTGGAGTGGCCCAGTCTTAATATAAAGGCAATGCTTATAGGTTCGATCCCTATTGAAAAGAATGAATTATGTTCATTTGCGCAAATTAGTTTCATTGTATTAATTCTGGTTGGGGTTAAGTTTCGCCACTTAATATTTAGTGACTCCAATTCGGGTTTAAAACCTACACCAGGTGGTGACAGAAGTGTACTAACACTAAATTCTCTCCGCCTACCCTGATATATGCAGACCAAAAGGTGAAGCTACAAGAAAATGTAAATTAAAATACACGTTAATTTGAATCTCAAATTTTATATAAGTAATATTTGAACTCACACCTCTCCGATTCTCTTGCAAATTAAATTATTCCTTCTTATCACACCAAGTCAAAATTCATATACCGTTGATAAAACTTTTGTTGTTAGCATATCCGTCGGCGGATATGAAGTGTTATATCAAACAGAGATTACGGCTAATTTGCATCGTGAACGTCGCGTACGCGTGACTTCCTTAGGGAGGAACACCAATAGTTGCTCAAGTAAATTTGAGAAGCTGAAAAGTGATAGTGAAACTTTGGCTGTTAGTTTAATTATAATTATTTATACTTAATTTATGTATTTTTAATTTGATTATAGCTACTTATTAATAATTATGTTTTTTTTTGTTTCTTATATGGACAGTATCTTACTGTTTGTAGGTACGTATTCACTCGCAGGAATGAATTGTTTCCATTTCCCAGTTATGGTAGTTAAAATGCGACGTTGATTTACATATTGCAATAGTTATGTCTCATATTCAGTTGGAATGCGACGAACGGAGTGTCTTGACACTGTTTAGGTTTTGTGCACTTCAAAAAAATCTTGCCAATTTTCTGGTTTAAAATATTATTATAATATACTTTGTTTTGTTAATATACCAGTTCAACACATATATTTATATTATAGCTAAAAACATAAATAATTACAATAATATGATATTCTTGTTTTACCTAAGATACAATAAATATACTTACAAAAACAATCTATCAACGACACATTTCTCTAATGAGCCTATACTTCGTTATTAGTCAACCCCACGTATAGGGGGTTAATGAGGTTTATTTATACTACTTTCATATCAAACACAATACGACCGCCTAAGCACGTACGTAACACATCCCGTGAATCGAATAAAACAAAGAGATACGAAATAATAAATATTTGTTTATCCTTAATATTCATAAATAAATTTATTTCTACGAACCCTTTTGTCGCATAAGAACAATGTTTTTCTTCATATTATTACTATTATAGAAATATTCACGCTTATTAAGAATAAGTCTCTTGAATAATTTTCTTTTTGTATTTCTATTTAATTTCCACTTCTATTAGTAGTGATTACATAATTGCCTTACTTTTTAAGTGGGTATATATAATATACAGTATAATTTTTGTTATAAATCGCTTATGTAAAAACTAACTAGAAGGTGTCTGTCAGATTAGGATAAATGGTACACACGAAAAACAGGTCATCGTGTCGGTCCTTTCAGTTTTGTTTATTCAATTTATTTACGTTCACCCTTTTTCGCCGAATTTTTGAAGCATTGCGTGTTGAGTGGCGGAACTCAATGTCGAGCCGAAAAAATACAAATTTTAATAAATTCATTACTCTGAGTAAGAATCGAACCCAGGGTTATCGCATTTACAGACACACGATTGAGCCACTGCGCCACGACGTACTCTAAATGTACGCCAATATAAATATTTGCAAGGAAAAAATCGTAGGCAGGTGAGATATCCAACATGCCCCGCTACGTGGAAAATGTAATAAAGCTAGTGAACATGAATAAGAAATTCGATTCTGTTATAGCATGCCACCGCCAGATCGCATCCAAAGGTAACGATAGTGGTACACGAGATAAAACGTTTCTTCAAATTGAATAGACACGAAAACATGTTATAGTGCTTCTTAGAGAAAATGAAATGGAAACAGCAATAAAATTTCAATTATTGTAAACGTATGGCGAGTTTTAGTAACGACTCAGTTTGCGTAGACTTCATTCCCGTGGGAATTTCAGGAAATACTTTCTTAGTGCTTCCTGTACTCTCCAAGGAACCTGCCAAATTTTAGGTTTTTGCGGACAGTAGTTTCGACTAGGCCTTGTCTGTCTATCACTAAGTAACGGAAAAGTTTTATGCTTGTACAATACATATATGTATAGATGTTATGTTATTTAACATGCAAAAAAGTAAAAAATCATAACTCGTGGTCAATCGAATAAAATACTTTAACGCGTTTTAAGCTATATTTTTATTTTTCGTTTCACAAAATACAGAAAAATATTTTTTAGTTCAATGATATAACATTTTTAAATAAACTATAGCTAGCATTTATTATTTTACAAACGAAAATGTTTATTTTTACGGCAAGGCTCACTCATGTTTTTTTTAAATCATATTTGAGAGTATTATACGTTAAAAAACGTAAATTTTATTTAAAATCAATTTAGAAGTAAAATGGGTAAAATGAAATAAATACGAATTATTTAAATACATAAACCACCATCAATCCAACATTAAAACCAAAACAATTTATTTTGTTAAAAAAAATATATTACTGAAGAAAAACCGAAGTAAATTACTTTAAAAGCTAATTACTTTCTTTAGTCCAGCCATGTTAGGCAACAATGTCATTATCTCTTGACCGCTAAACCCGCGGCTGGGTGATTGCGGCCCGCACGGCATATACAAACGTTCGATGGATAGTTCAGCTTGTTAATGCCACAGCTATTCCTCAACTTTGTGGTGTGCCAGTGGAATTCTGGATGGAGTCAGCAGGTCATATAAATAGATGACCTGCTTATTATGTTATTGGGTTACACGTGGTTTTGAATATTGATTATTATGTGTGCTGTAGCGTTGGCTTAGAGTGTAAATCTGGTATATCGGTTTTTAATTTTTTTCTTTTTAGATATTTTTATACCATTCGCATGTGTGCAAAAAAAAATAAAAATTATCTTTATTTAATTTCATATAGTAGGGAATACGAATCGATTCTCAAAATTGTAATATCAATTTATAATTTTTAGAGTCTTTTTGTCAGTCCTGATAATTGTTCAATAAGTTGTTAACAGTTTTACATACTTAGTCAATGGAATATTTCTGATTATATTAACTTTTACGACATTGTCGTAAAAGTTAATAATCATATATAATAATCATGCATAGTACCTAAGACTGCGAAAACACACAATCCATATGATTTAAAAGAATATAATTATAAAAAAATAATTTTTAACAAAAACAAAAACCGACTTCTAACAACGAACTAAAAAGTGAAAAATAATTTTACAAAGATTTTATAATTTTGAAGTCGGTGTCAAGCTAATGCTACAACACCTTTACTACAATATCTAATTACTAAGCCTGTTTGTTCTACCGAGCACCGATATTACAGTATAATCAATTTTTTACCAAAAAAAACAAACTTTCTCAATTTTCACCGGATTCCATAATCTGAACCTAGCCAAACTTTCACCAAATTATCCTTGAAGTGTATCCTTTCAAATAAAAAAAGAATCATCAAAATCAGTTTGCGCGACATTGAGTTATTCGTCTATTTGTCGCGCACATACCTAATGCAAATTTAAGACTTTGTCAATTTAAGACTAAATTTAAGACTTTGTCAGACATGGACCAAAAAAAAAATGGGACCATTCGGGAAGCTTCACCTTTCAAATAAAAAAAATATCAAAATCGGTTCACCCAGTCAACAGTTATGAGGTAACAAACATAAAAAAAAAAAAATACAGTCGAATTGATAACCTCCTTTTCTTAAAGAAGTCGGTTAAAAATACGCAATCCCATACGTTAGTACTTAAAAATGTTAAAAATCCACATAACATCTGAGCCTACATAATTTCACCTACTAAAAAACAACTTGCAATATTTTCTTATATCAAAATAAAACGAGAACCGCGACATAGCTGAAAGTTAGTCCACAAAACACACTTAGTTAAATTAACTGCACATAATGGAGTCAACTCCGTAGGTCACTGTGGCATTGTTGGCGCGCCTATTCATTTATTATGTCTATAGAGACCCAGCTTTGTATTAGATTTGTTTACTTTGTATACCCCTTGGTAATTAATTAAGGCTCGGGATGGAATTTAAATTTCACTTTTTGATAGAATAAATATCGTGATATTTTTTGTATTAAATAATAGAGCTGGCCTCGCTGGGCACGATAGTTGTGGGTTCAGTTTAGGTAATTTTTCAACTTCACGCCGTTTCCCGCAAAAGTCAGGATATGCTGGCAAAATCTAGAGACAAGACACTCCGTACTCCGTTGTGGTATTTGTACTAGTAACGAGATTTATAAGGTGTTTCAATATTAAATACAAAATTTCTCATATTTTTTCTTTAATAAATATGAGAAAAACGATACATTGCATTTAAATTTCATACAATGAAATTAAATAAGTGACTGGACAAAGAAATAAATGATTAATATTTGATTATTTTAACGTAATTGATATCTTCACCAGGTATGCAGTTTAAACAGAGAAATATACCTTATTCCAATATAAAGGTAATGCAAGGTGGGTATCCGAACCCAATGGTACTATGTCTAGCCAATCCTCTAATGTAATAAATATTTTCTTGGGTGAAACTTAAATCACGCCCAACAAATATTTTAGAAAAGCTATCCAGGATACGATATTTAAATTTCAGCTGCGTATGCGAAATGCTGGAAAATACTTTTTCCTAATAACAATTTCAATGAAAATTAGAATTTCTTAGCAATTAGAAGCGACCTCATGTTTTTCCCTCATTGTGCTGAGCTCTCAGAGTTGTTATTGTTTTGCGTCTTCAACTATGCAGCTGGCATTTTAATCGTTTTTAAACAATTTTCCTGAATCCATTAAAGAAAATTGAAGCTAAAATGGAGAACATTTTTTTTATATACTTTTTTTACTCTTTTAGAAAAAATAAATAATATAACATTTAAAGAGGTTTGCATAAAGTGACTTTAAAATTTTATCAATATACACCGAAGCTCTATGAGAATGATTTGAAATAACGACATTGGCTTTACTACACATGCCTATTATTTAGATTACAACCTAAATATCATTAACATATCTGCTTGGAGCGGAGAAAAAGTTTTGAATTCGTTACTTAAAATATGGTAACTTGTAGACCTTACGAGCTTTTCTCGCATGCATAATATGTGAAGTTCTCACATACCCACCCTCAGCGAATATAAAGTTAGTAGCCTTAAATCGAGTTACTACCAACTTATATTATAGTGAGATTCAATATGTGGTAAATATTCTTCACTACATAATAAGGATGTCGTTTTTTCTTGATTTTTATACAAGGCTGTAAACCTTATGTGTATTTTTATTATTAAAAACCGAACGTCGAAAAACTAGAACGTCGTTGAATGCCTAGATAAACTTAATAATGTATTGTCGAAAAATAAAAATATTGTTTTAGTACAAGCTCGCCACTGCTGATACAAATTTGCAGGGGAACATATGTTTAGATATAAATATCAACATATCTATATATATAAAATCGAAAGGTCACTCACTCATCACGAAATCTCAGAAACTACAAGTGCTAAGAATCTCAAATTTTGCATAGGAGTTACTTACAGGACGTAGGTGCTCGCTAAGACGGGAATTTGCAATATTCGACTTCTAAGGGGTTGTTTTTGGGGTTGAAAGTTTGTATGAAACTTCGTTACTACAAATGCTAGGGGTCTCAAATTTTACATGGACGTCACTTATAGAACGTAGGTACTCATGGAGACAGAAATTAATAATAACGTAGTCCACGCAGGCGAAGCCGCGGGCGGGCCGCTAGTATTATATATACGTATAACATACTATACATTAAGGAAATTGATAGCTATAAAGAATTTATCGCTTAGATATTTATAGTTTGATACTATAAATAGCAGGACATGGCCTAAAGAAATGTTGGATACCTGAAATTGTAATATATTTTCCGTAGCATTTACCCGACCTCTCTTCTCGCTCAGTGGGAGCGGTGTGTGGGTGTCTATTTACGTCATGTTGACCCGCTTAATGGTCATTCAGAGATAAACAGAGGAGGCTTTTATCAAGTAAACAACTTAAGATACGAGCTTCTAAGTGAATATTTATAGTTAAAACTAAATAGTTATTTAATTTACCATTTTTTCGTCTTCTACATAAGTGGTAAAAATTTGTCGAAATACTAGTCTGTGCTTCTTGATGTATTGTTTTATTTTCTCGAATTTTCTGCATCATGCGGGTAGGCAAATCGTACCTGACATTAATCCAATACTTTCTCTTTTCCCTTCATGCCCTTATTGTATTTGGTAGAGCTTTATTAATAGCCTAAAAACTATAATTCTTTGCTTAATTAGAACACAGAAATATTTAACCGACAAAAACACTTCATCACTCCGAGTGGGAGTCGAATAGTCGAACCCACAGCCGTCGCGTTTACACGCTTGTGCAACTGCGTTACGACGACCTCAAAAATTCACAATCAGCTAACAATTTCTATGAATGAGAATTAAAAACATGTTTTGTGACGAAATCTACAGTGTTTTAATTAATTAATATTAGTGCTAAGATTAGGGTACAGATGTGACATATCACATATGTATATATTTCCATTAAAATTAATACACAACTATTGACGAAAACTCAATTACTAATATGCTAGATATCAGTATCTAGTGCATACAATCCGTCGTACTTAGTTTAGCAATCAGCATTGCGACATATCTGCGAAATTGCTTCGTTGATAGTTCAGGAATTATTACCATACGTATAATATACGTATATTTGAGGCAACTGAAGTTTGATTTATGATAGGTTTCATTGCTGGATCCCATTTCAATATTTAGAGACCATATCTTTACTCATCATATTATGTTGTCTTTGAAATTTGGTTCCAAGAAGATGCTTTTACTCTTTAAATTCATTCCATACTTAATGACAAAAAATAAAGCTTACAAACCAATAAAAGGTAAAAGCAAAGACTTTGAAATATTACGTTTTTCTTTTATTATTCAGTAGAAACAATATAACGTGCTTGCCACTACAAAAACAAATTCCAGTTTTCAATTTATTTCTAGGATTGGTTGCCGTTTAAATTTAAAATAAAGCGTTAAAGTGATAAAATACAATGTTCTTGGCTAAAACGCCGTCGACAGTGACAGATGAAACAGTCGCGTGGAAGGCAGAAGGAGACTTATTGGCGACACTTTCTGCATGTAGCTTCAAGAATTTAGAGAAATGGTATACTTAAATGTAGCTGCGATATTTCTGTATGTTTCTACTTAACCATTTTCATCACGTGACAAATAATTTAATATTTGATCGAAAGTAATGTTAATGTAATCGCTCAGTAGAATTCAGTTACATTATGAAAATGCTAATATATTAGGATACATATGTGTAATACACAACCCATCAAAAGTATAAGTGTGAAATAAGAGCCAAGTTCTATATTGAATTATGTTCCATTTTCGACCCTTCTTAAAGAAAGAATGTGTAAATAAGTTACCTTTTTAAATTGAACTTTAACTAAATTTCTATAACAGTAACAATTAATTTAAACTACATTACAATTACATTTAATTTAAACTACGACTTGCAATGACTGTGTTTTCTTATTCGTCTAACGTCGCCGCTATATTGTGTTCATATAACTTGGTTAACGTCACACCTGTTTTAAAAGTTAGTTGGAGAATTCAATTATAAATAAAATATAGGAGTGTTTTAACACTAGCGTACGGGATACAGCGTCAAGCTGATTTAATTTAATTTTTATTTTTTAAATATAAGAAATAAGGTAAGAAAGTGTTAAGGAATGAGCTTTGTAAAGCTTGTGACGTGGTCGCCCTTATTGGCTGGCCACAGCACCGCGACATTGACGGACGGGTCGAACGCCAGGAATGTGAACTGAGACTTATTGCGAATAATACTTCAATGTCGACGTAAACCGAACTCATTAAACTTGTATGTTTCTATCGAGAATGTTTTATAAAGTAACTATATAAAATTAGTGGCGCAGAATATCACTGTTGTTGTAAATTAAATTTCAGTACATATATGTAAATATTTTACTATTGAGCCGCACTTTACCTCGTTATCAGAGCGTATAATAAAAATATTAAATATTTCATTTCCTCAAGTGAGAATCGAACCTGTTCGAAAGAAACTGATTTATTTCAAAGTACCCCACACTACAATTATAAAATATAAATGTCAATGTAGGTACACAATGTTACCACTATAAATTATATATAATACACCTATTTATGTAAATAAAGTCGTCACAATAAATTAAATTAAAAAAAGTAGAATTCCACAATAATATATAAAATTACAAAGAAAACTTATATATTATTCACGTTTCCTAAAACGAAACATGTGACTTCAATCTATTTCTTCTTGATCTTGATACGCTTATGTAAATGTAGGTCAAACAATTTGTTTTATGTATTGACTTCTTTACTTTAACCAGATGGATGTTTTTCCAATAATAAAGAGTAAATATAAAAGAAATAATAACGAGAGCTTCTCTGTACGGTTTAATGTGTACTTTGTTTTCTTAGAAATTTGAATCAGCAAGACTACAGGCCATCCATACATTTATGCAGATATTCACAGTATCTATTAGACGCTACTTATTAGACTCAATACCTATATACGTCTTAACAATTTACTTCAAAATCTACTTTCA
This sequence comes from Heliconius melpomene melpomene, assembly GCA_000313835.2. Taxonomy (NCBI): domain Eukaryota; kingdom Metazoa; phylum Arthropoda; class Insecta; order Lepidoptera; family Nymphalidae; genus Heliconius; species Heliconius melpomene. The sequence continues at coordinate 225,430 of HE670558.1, read as the reverse complement.
CTCATATTCGTCAATTTAATAGATGGAAATAAAACAAAAAAGTGATCAGGTGAAATGTGATAAAAAATTACATAAATTTTTCCCTTTCCATCAATTATACTTCATACAATTGTTATGTTTCACAACGAAATTATTCGTTAACGAAGGTTCGACTGCATGTAACCTTGGATTGATAATATGAAATCCACGAGGGGTTCTCGCGGGTGTGCTTTTATTTATGAGCGCTGTTTTCCAATAACAACCTTGACACAGTTAGGGTTGAGCAGATACTGAAAATTTTATATTAATGTTCCTCTATTGTCTGGTTTCCAATTATTTGGGTTTAAAACCAAAATCATTATTTTAACTTGTTCGTGCATCACACGAAATCTCACGGACTTTCTTAGAGAAATATTGAGTGATGGAAATTAAGGAGTGGCTTTTAAACAAAATGTGAAAAAACTATTTAAGGAAGCATAAAAGGAACCCAGGATACCAAAAGGAACCCAAGTTCTTTGTATTTAATGACAAATACTTTGCAACTCTGACACTTTAGTGTATTATGAAAAATATGAAGATCTTAAAACTACAAAATGTTGTAGGTGTTGTTGTTCAGATACTTTATGCACAACATTATTTATTACGATATTACTATAGCAGTTGAACGTCCAAACATCCATAATGATATTGCCAAACTTGTGACAAAGAAAGCAAGAGATGACGTTACCGAGTCGTGATCGCCATCTTGGTCGTAAAAGCACGTAACTGCTGCCGTGAATAGATAATAAGGGTTTTATTAAAATTCCTTGCCCTTGTTTCGCTATTTGTAGGTCTCGCTCTGGGAGCATCCTTTGTTCTGGTGGTACTAAACTCGAAGCCTTACCGAATTCCCATATGGCCTATAAAGTGGAATGGAGCCGTGTAAGTAACATGTACGTGAGCAGATGAAGCAGATGAAGCTAATACTGATAGGCTCTCTCGAACAGCTCGGAGTAAATTACCTACTTGACAATTAATACTTTGTAGATTTTTATTATTTAAGTCATCAATATATATATAAGTTTACGCTTGTTATTCATATATATTATACAGACATATTGAATATTTATAACCTTAAAAATCCACATATATTCGTGTTCTTTCTATGTATGACAGAATTTAATGAAGAAGTAGCTCACAATTTTATGTTATACCTATCCTTGTAATACTTTCCCCCAAATGAAATTTGAACCTATAATTATGAATATCAAAAGGCACGTCGTGCAATATAATTATTATTTGTAATGATAAAAAATCAATAAGTATATCTTATACTGATTTTATTAATTAAAAATGTATCTTAAAAAAACTACAATATTAATGTTAATCTGATTTATGTCGAATGTAAAACATTTAATTTATTTTCGCTAAACAATTGCTTATCACATTATTTTCTTGATTTCACATAATGTTCTACCATTTCAATTACAACTTTTTTATTTGGCCGTGGAATGTTTTATTGAATTGGAAAATACTTAGATGTTTGGAATAAATTATTTGAAATACGACAGTTCTCTAATAAAACGAAATTCTTTAATCTGAAATTGTATTGAAATTTCTTTATTTTTATGACTTGTTTAGATCAAAGCTTAAAACCTTATTAACGATATATATATATATATATATATATTTAATTATAAAAGTCATTTTTAATATAAAGTATAAGACAACTATAGGGGAGATATACTAAGTCGATCGAAGAGTCGTTATGTTTAAGTACCTGGGTTGTAACATACCTGTTAGTATGTGCATATTCAAATACAGTCTATGCATTACTGGCATAAATAAAAATTGAACCACCAATCTCTTTTACTCTACACTCTGTAAAATATCTATCTATTTCTCTCAACTAGTAAACATTTATTAAAATTAATATTTTTATATAATTTATGAAAATGTGTTCATTTTCTGTTGTATTAACTTGGCTATAACATAGATATTTGTAAATTTATTATAAAACCGAAGATATAAAGATTTTAAAATAAGTTCATAGTCGAAAGCTTCATCAAATATTTATTTTGAAGAAAAGTTGCTGTAGAAAAATGAAAACTAGAAATATACTCAGAACTTTAGATTGACTTTTTGAGGACGCGCTCGGTCAATGTTGATTTAGATTCATCTCAGAATAACTATATAGGTTTCAAACTTGGCCCAGTATAATAGATACTTTTATAGACTTATGTAGAGAAATTAAATTTTACTTTTGTATAACAAAGATGAAGTAAAATATACAACAAATAAAATGTGCATAATAAATTAATTAAATTAAATCTTACGCAAACTTTATTAAACTTTAATTTTATAAACATAAATAAAAAACAGAGTATATCTAAGACTTTGTATATTTAGATTTATTTAATCGTTGTATAAGTTATATATAAATAATTAATTAAATAGATTTCAATTATTTAATAAGTAACATTGAGTGTCATAAATGTTAATGTTCATTGTTTAACCTTTATGTCTGATATAGAGATGCCACATTTTAGTCCATGTTTAAGTGGAAACTTTATTGACTAATGTAATACATTTACTTATTAAATGTACAAATGTGCAAATATTGTAAAAGAAGGAAAAACCTCCCTAGTCTATTTAAAAATACAAAAAATGTGAAACAAAAGTCACAATCACTTTCATACAAACACTGACCACGTCTTTCATAAAATACTCAAAATGCTCCAACCAAACCGCAGGAGATGTATGAGATTGATTCGAGATGGAGCCTCTGAATAGAATCCAACATCCGAAACAGCTTTTGAAGTACGTTATGAAAGCCTCGAGAGGTTCTGGGTTATGTTCAAAGTCCACAAAGTTTTAGATTTATCGATTACAGTGTGGTGAAGCCATACAAGTTTAGTTCGCCCTTGGACGGATCAAGTTTCTCTATTTGACTGCTACATGTCTAGCTCTATCTTGAGGACCTCGTGGTAGCCTCTAGACCCCCTTTATACATATATCCAATTTAGTGAATACTAAAAATAATTGTGTTGTAGCTAGTGTAAGGAAATTAATGTTTATGGCTCTGTTTTTAAAAAGTAACTTTCAAAAGCACACTTCTATAGATTCTAAAAGAAATATTCTGAACTTCCTGCCAATATTCCAGACTTAGAAATTACAACTTATGTTGATTAGCAGAACGTAGTCTCAACGTAGAGAAGAAAAATAAATATTTCTTCGATGGGAGATCGAACCCACAAACATCGGCTTTGCAGCCCGAGACTGAGGCACTTTGCCAGAATTGTTCCAATTATGGTAATATTACTTATTGTATAATAATTTACAATTCATAACGTATCTATACATTATATATAATAATAATATAATTATGATTTTATTTAAATTTATTCGCTCATGCTATTCATCTTTGTGAGTAAGAGTGATATATGTATACGTACATAAAATCAATTTTCCGTTCGGCTGGATTGCATCGAGTTCGGCGATGCAGGCTGCCATTTGACTTTTTAATTTTTTGATGTGAAAATGATAGCCTCCTGAGTTTCTACCGACTATGAATTTTGTAATTAAAAACGTCAGATATTAAAAATATAAACTTTTGTGCTAAATTAACTAATGTCAAGGGTACTGCTAGTTGAAAGAAAATTACGATATTTGGTTATACTATATTATATTTAAATCATATAGTGTGTATTTTAATCTATAATTTATATATGTATATGTTAAACATAAAGTATGAAAAGTTTGTTCGGTAGACTTTATAATTTTATTGGTTTTCAAGATGGAGGAATAGTTCAAAACTTTAAGCGTGCAAAAATATATTACTAGCTAAAGTTACTTATTTCAAAAGTAAACAACCAGATCATTTATTTTCCAAGTAATTTAGACTTTTGAAACAATCTCAGACAGTATACGAGGAAACTCTTTCTTTAATGTCTTTATAAATTTCTTGGAATTCGTATATATTTTTTGCTGAAAAATATCTTTCTTAAGTAAATATTCTGAAAGAATACCGAAGTAAAATTTAAAGAAATATTAAAGTTGGCGCATGCATAAATGAACGAACTGCATTCATTTGCCATGAAGTTTTTATAGTCTTTGGTTGTAAAATTGAAAATGTAAAATTTTAATACACTATCAAAGTTGAGTCGGTCTCGGTAAGCATCAACAGCGTTTTAGGTGGATGTAACAAATAACTTTGTTGTGAAGGATAAACGGCCGGCGGGAACTTGGGAACCCCGAGGCCACTTAAAACTTATGTGGCTTCGTTAGACACCACCCTATATTTCGGTGGTTGTTAAGATCTCAAAGTTTAATATGACTTCATTATTCCTTTCGCTGGTTCCTAAATAATTTCCGTGAAGATCCCGTTGAGCCCGACGCGAAATAAGCTTGGTTGGCCTTGACCTTTTGTTCGTCCTGTCTTCGTCATGCTCTTAACCTAATACAAGATTTACTCTTTTATTATTCTGATTAAAAATCTCTTTTAAGATTTCGCTTAGTAATTGTGCATACTGCACTTGTCTTCTTCAATTATTGATGGTATGGATTCTATGTAAGTCGGAAAATATTTCATTCCAATATAATAATTATAGTCAATAACTTAATTGTATCTAAACATTTTCCTTGTGTAAGTTATATTTTTTAAGATTCTTACAATAAATCATTCCAATGCATATTATCAATTACTGATGCATATATATATTTGGTTTAGATAAAACATCAATTTGTACGACTTTTGAATATTTGAGTTAGTAATATGAATAGAGAATTCGACGTGAAGATAGGAGAGGTATGCAAACATCAAATCTGAACACAGAATTCCAATGTTTATACAGACTCTGACGTATTTAGTGCACGTGTAGATAAGTTAGAACTTATTGCTTAAACATGAATTAGTATTTAGTGATAATAGTATAGGTAATTTAGTGAAAATGCTTAGAAAGAGTTTGGTCCTGGCCGTTTTCAAACAAAATATATTGATCGGTTACAACTCTGTGCTTAAGTACACCTAAATTGAACCTATTCAGTATAATTTATATTTTAACACTATAATAACAAAAGTTCTGGTTAGTTAGAAACAAATAACTGGGACTAAAATGTGTAATTAACATTAATATTTAAAAATGATTGAATCATTGGATTGATTATAAAATCACAGCAAAAGATAACCTAATGTTAAAACACTACGTACTCTATTGTCCGTCCCAACTCGAAACATTGCGTGTTGAACAGCGAGACTCAACGCCGCGGTTTTTGGTACCAGAACAAGGAAATAATAATTCTCCATTCTCTCTCTCTATTCCATTTTATCGAACACAATAACCATCACAGTTTTACCCTGGTACCACGATAGCACTAACGTAAATATTTTCAGTAGGTACACGTTAATATTAATAATGTCAAATATGTTTTCTAACTGATAGCTCCATACTTGTATCACAAGGAGCTCTCAACCACCACAGAGAGCTTAATGCTTCTTTGAATTTCTTTGAGTTTGAAGTTTTACGTATACGTCATATACATACACTTTTAGGTCATATCTTTAAATTTTTCATTTACATGTTTTATAATATATTTAAATTTCTCAATATATTAAAATATTTAATTTTTTTATCTTTACTTGTCTTAAGTAAATTATTATTTGATATGTATTTAGATTCCCGCTGTATCCCGCATATAGCAGGGTAGGCAGAGTGAACCTGGGAACCAAGTGTTAAGATAGATCGTTCTCATTAAGACATATTCGTTTCCTACTTTACTATCGTTTCTATGAGACTTGTGATATGTTTGCTAGAAACGCCTGACAATCTCGGCTTATGATGGGATAAGAGCGTTGCTATACGTCTTTGCAGGTGCTTATCTAAGCAATATTTGTTTTCTCATAACAATTCTAATATCCTTAGGTATTATAGTCTTTGTTACTTTATATAATAAATGTTATGGCAGTTATGGCAGTCGTGACGCAAGCAGAAGCTGTTAACGCAACTAGTTGTGTGTTCAATTCCAACTCGACAAAAGGAAATATTCAATATTTTCATGTCTTTGCTCTGGTAACTAGATAAAGCGCGGCGTTGAGTTCCGCCACTCATAACACAACGTTCTCAAAATTCGGCGGGTTAGGAAAGGAAATGTCTTAATGGACCATAGTGTCTTAACATTAGGTTTCCACTTTCTCACTCCCAACTCCCACATTGAGTAGGCAATCGGTTACAATATGCTGTTACACTAATGGAATATGAACGATATAAATACTTTTTTAAATATCAAGAGAATATGAATACGTTTTCACAGAATATAAAGGTTTCCTTTTTAATAAATATTCTCAATATTTGAACTCTGACATAAAGTTTAAATCTATAAAATATTAATTTTAAAAGCTTTTCAGCTTCTACATTAAAAATATCAATTGCACTCTTGAAAGACAAGAATATTTCGAAGTGGTCCATAAATAGAAAATTCAGATACTCTAGAGAGAAACCTATTAACTGATTACTTTATTATATCTTTATTCTTATAATACTGAAATATCCTATAGCATACTTACAGAGTACACTTCACAATAGACTTCTCTTCTCGATTTCTATTCAGTCTGCTAGTTAATTGAATATCTATTGTAGATTAATATCCCTTTTCATACATGGTTAATGTTTGAGGCTATTCTTGTTTGTTTGATTAGCAGCCTCCTTCGTTCAGAGATAAGTATCGTTTTTTAAAAATGAACTGTATGCAGGTGGTGAAAAAGCATAAAAGAAACCCTCCTGTGAGAAGTCTGGTTTTAATAAAAAATTGCTTAGAACAATAGCGATGAAGAAAGTTTTCATCAAAAAAAACCCCGCTCAAATCGGTTCATTAATTCAGGAGCTACGGTGCCACAGACAGATACATGGTCGGACAGACACACCACAAACTTATAACACCCTTTTTTTGCGTTAGGGGTTGAAAATAAAAAAAAAGGTTCGATCATAACAAACAATAACTAAAATTAACAAAACAATACGGTTCGGTTTAACAATATTATGTAGTTCGTTTGTACATAATTATAAAATGATTTGCTATTGAATACTCTATTCATATACGTTTTAACAATCCAATGAAATTTTCCGACTAAAATTGGGAAATAAATTACTATAGAAGATTCATTCGCGTGTAGTTTGATTTCCCAGGCGAAATTGAACACTAAGCGCAACAGGCAGGTCGAATTAACCGAATAATTTACGTCGACAACGCAACTTTCAATAGAAATTTCGTCAATTATTTTCTCTTTGAAGCTTATTCTCCTACTAATTGTTATTATTGTGCTCCTTCGAGTCTCTGGATTATGTTTTACCTTTGAACTAATCTTAAATTTATCTGTTTCACGCTATCCTGAACACAGGGTAAACAGAGGGACCCCAGTGTTTAACTCCGTTCCCCATTTGAATTCTGGAGGTATGGCGTGTTGAGTGGCGGAATTCAACGCCGTGACACCAGAGGGAGGACAATACAATAAAATAAATATTTTATTTCCTCTAGTAGAGATCGAGCCCACAACCAGTCGCGTTTACAGTCACACCCCTGTGCCTCTGCGCCATGACTGGCCTCAAATTAAATTTCATGCGTCAATTATTTTCTCTTTAAAGCTTATTCTACTGCTAATTGTTATTGTTGTGGTCCTTCGAGCTGGGATTATGTTTTGCCTTTGAATAAATCTTAAACGATTTTCGTTTATTACTGAGAAACGTGAAATAATATTGAAAATCAAATTTACTGCTTAGAAGTGATTTATAGAGTAAATTAACATAGGTATTATCAAAGTAACTTCTCCGAGATCTTTGTTACTATGTTTAATTTATTAAATATCCTGTTAACTTGTGGTACAAATTGAGTTTTTAAGATGATTACTAAATAAATTTTGTACTAATCGAATAACAATATTATGTTTAAGTAGATATATAAAGACTTGAACGTAGCGGGTTTCGAATCCGCTTGTCCCGCAATCTTCCTACAGAGTAGCAATTTTAACAAAAACATAAATAAAATAACATATCTAAGAATTTTGACGTAGCTTATTGAGAATGTACGCCTTAGTGGTCAAAGCGCTTGGACGTTCAAGTTTTTATACATCTTATAAGAGTATTTTCTTTTATAAGTGTGGTATACTAAAAATATGTAAAAAAATATTATATTTTATTTATAAGTAGAGAATAAAGAAACATGTCCGGACGTCGTGGCGTAATGAAGAAGCGCCTGATTGTTAATGCGATGTTTGTGGGTCCGATCCTTATTCAGGGGGTAATTTAAATTATTTTCACTTCTTCGTAATAGCAGACTGAATGAATCGTTGAGGTATTCCACTCAACACAGAAAAAGTGCAGAATCTAGGCAAGCCATTATCCTAATACCAGGTTTCCTGAGAATGTTCGACTGAAAGCGAAAAATGGGTATATTTAAATGAAAAAAGTATTTAACTTGTTGTTTATAAAGTAAATTTTAAGAGCTCAAACTTACCACGACTTTTCGTTATTACAACAACAATCAACGACCTTAAATAAATATAATAACTTTATTAATGCCTAAGTAAATCGAAATATAAGTGACCGACCGATACCTTTAGTAAGGGAAGAGTAGAGAAGAGAAGATACACTCCACTGTTATCATGAGCTTTACGTCACGGAAATGAGACTGAGGTGGATGTGCGGTAGTCTTAAGGTACGTGAGGCGGATAAGCTCTAAAAAAATTGCCGGAGATGGTAAGGCCACAGCTGCCTTGCTGTATCGCTGTTTGGATGTAGTAATGCAGGATATGGGAGCCAATCACCACAACCACCACAACTACCTACCACCGAAGAAGTTAAAGACCATGCAAAGTGCAGTAGTTTGAGTAGGAAAGCAATCTCTGGTTAAAGCCAGGATATATGTCAGGAGGAAGAAGAAGGTGTGCAAGCCACGAATCGACTCCTTTAAACATCTCAGGGCAACATATAATTTATGCTCTCTTGTAACTTATACTACACAGCAATTTAACGTATGCGGTTTGCATAATGTTGGGTAATTAATCACTTGGTTAATAATAATAGTTATTTGGACTAAGTTATTCACCTCAAGCTAATTGCTAGATTCAATACTAACGTAAATAGATACACAAACAGCTATTAGTGAATAGCTGTAATATAATTTATATTTATAATAACAGTAACAATTTTGTATTTGAAAATTCATTTAAAGTAAAATTCACATTCGATTTAACATAATTAACATATTTTTCGTAAAGCGATCTTCTAGGTTTCAAACTGTATCCCGTATATAACAGAGTAGGGAACCTGTGTTTCACAGTACGTTTCCTATTTTCCGCCGAATTCTGTAGGCATTGCATGTTAAGTGGCGGAATTAACGCGGCGCTTAGCTTTGACACCAGAGCAAAGAAAAAAAATTAAATATTTCATTTCTTCGAGTGAGAATCGAACCTACACTATCGCTTTCCCTTGACTGTCCTCTTTGTATGAGTAATATATAAAAATGATAATAACTAAATTAGCAAATATTTATTTTTCTGTGCGTATTATTTAAAAACAGATAGCAAATACCATTAAATTACGCATTTAAAACCACAAATCGTTAACCAAAAATGTGATATAACGTTAAATCGTAAAATATTTATAGAGCAAGTTTTATGAGATTATTTTTAACCATATATAATAATTATTACTACATCGCGTACATTTATGTTTTGTTATGTAAAAGGTCGTTGTGGCGCAGTGGCACAGTGTCCGTAAACGCAACTGCTTTGGGTTCGATATCCACTTTTTCCTTGCTCTGCTAATAAACTAGCAACATAAACCACGGCGTTGGTGAGCCCCTCACCTCAATATCTCAAAAACTACTTAACACATTTAGATGAAACTTCACAGTAATATAGCTTATACCTACGTCTGAATAAGACTTATGTTAAGAGAAGAATTTGTAAAAATTGGTTATAATAATAATAACCCGTTTATTCAACGATTTTAGCAATCGCTGTTATTATCAATACCTTATAAATCTATAGATATTTATATATAATAGGCATACACTGTAAATACGGGTACGTAAAACGTATACCTACTCGTGCTTCGAGATCCTACACCCAACTGTAGTGGACGTTACACTATATTGAATTTCAATATTAAATCAATTTTGCTTTATGCGTCCATCGGACGGGAAAAATTATATATATTTTCATGTTAGCGTACTGTCGATACGTTCAACTTTCGACATGACACTGAAAATTATAGAGTGCAAATATTATATGTAAATATTTATGTATGTTTTAATTTAAAAATACTGTATGATACTTTAAAACATGTTTACGTGCCTCAATATTGAATATTTGAAACGTATTTTTAACGATATATATTATATCAAGATATGTAAAAAATAAGAATTAATAGAAACTTTGTTCGAACTACTGATATTTGATTTTATTGAAAACCTTAGTAGTATATTAAATGAAGATTCCTTTTGTTTTCCTTTAATCACAATAAAAAATTCTGGCTACCTCGGTAAGAATCCAGTGAAAAGCTAAAAAAATACCGTACGTTTTTTATAAAAATATTGACTTTTCTAATGCATCTTCTTAAATAATCAAATAAATTTAAACAAAAAACTAAGTTATCAGAATCTCACGACAAATATACTTGTAATTGTAAAAAAGTAACTAACTTGTAATAAAAGAATACTGTAATAACCCGAATTTCAACAATACAGAAATAGCTCGCGGGTAGGCTTAACCACGGTCCACGAGGAATAACAGTAATTTTGTTACGTGTTCTACAACACAAACGGAGAAATGATAAAGAAAGAATTTTTATCTCTAGTCGATGAGTTTATTAAGTTTTTGTTGTCAATTTAATCTGTCAAAGGCTTAGGAACCCTTTGAAGTTACTATTAGCCGTTAATTTGCTGAAATTAAATCACCTTTTTCGAGGAACCGTTGGGTCGGTATTTAAAAATTATCTTTCTACTGATTATGATAAGTAAATTCTTTTAAATAATTTGCAATTTTTTTTGTACTAGTTGTGCTCTAAAACAGTTAATTATGGATAATATAACATAAAAAATATCTCTCACTTATACTATATATATACAGACATAGCTGAGTAGACAGAGAGGACCTAGAAACTTAGTGTTAAGAAACTCCGTTCCCCACTTGCGTGTTGAGTGGCGGAACCCAACGCCCCGTTATCAGAGTAAAGTAATAAAAATATAAAATACTTTATTCCCCCGAGTGGGAATCGAATCCACAACCATAACATTTACACCCAAAATTAATGCCTCTTCGCCACGACTGGCTTCACATAAATTTACTAAACTATACCATTTCTATACATATCAAAATCCTGTCCACACTGGCAAAGGGTTCTGGTTCACAAACAAAGCTGATTGTGATACACTAGCTACAGATAAAATCCTCTGTCGGTTCACAATCGCCTCTATAATACAGCCATATACAGCCTTATACAGCCACTCCGGCCAACTTGAAATTTATGTAATGTTATAACTTTAGAACACAGTATATGCTTAGCATCGCGGCTTAACGTGCGAGCGTGCTTTAATTTATTAGAAACCACCCACATTGTTTTAATTAACAGCTTGGCTAGGAAATATTAAAATACTTGATAAACGCTATGGAAAGTATATAAAGATATTTATAGGAAATTATGTAGAAGTTAGATGAGTATGGTTTAGGTTTACCAATGTTCTGTTATATTTTACATTAATGAGGCAAATAGTGGCGCAGAAGAGCGCCTGTGACTGTAAGCGTGGCGGGTTGTGGGCCCAAGAGAAAATAAAATATTTACTATTTTCATTCCTTCGTTCTGGTGTCGCAAGCTTCAGAATTTGTGTGAGGAATAACAGTTTTAAAAATGTTACAAAACTTTATACAGTTTACATCAGGTTTAGTTTTAAGTTAAGCTTAGTAGTTGAAGTAAAACATGTCACATATGAAGCAAAATAATATAAAATATAAGCTCACTTGAAAAAATGGCAGTAAACATAAATTATGTTGGTAGAAAATTTTAATATAATTGTCTTGTTGAAAGAAGAACTTATATTTCTGTAAGAGAAAGTCATAGAAAGTTTATACTGGTGCAGTTTTTCCACGCTTATACGGTGGAAACTTTGTTCCTTGGACGCTATCCGTTGACATTATTACACTTATAAAAGTTAAAGTTGGATTATCATTAGCTTTTTTGCCTGTTATTTATAGAAAGCTTAGCTTGTAATCGATTTTTTCCTATACATCGTGAAGCTAATATTGCACATTTTATTTAATTATTCGTTTAGATTATTTTATTGACTGTTTGCCTGTTTATTTGTTAAACTCTTTTTTTAAGGACGCGTGTAGATGTGTGTGAGGCTGCATTATAAAATACTGAGATATATTGTCCTTAGAGCACAGAATTTTTTTAAGTAGAAATTAAAAGATACGGCCATTTATACTCCGTTTTCTCCGCATATTGTATGAGATTTGCAGCATTGTCAATGCTTATAACCCAGAATTATGAAATATGTCAATCAATGAGAATTTACAGGACAAATACAGGAAAAAATCGAAAATTACTTATTTACAGCCAGGTTTTAGAAAAAAACCGTTAGTCGAACCTTGAGACCACTTACACTTTACCAGTTTTTTTAATATATATATAATAAGCAAAAAGAAATTACATAATACGTATAATAAATAAGAAATTACATAATTCTGTACATAATATGTTAATATTATGTACAGAATTATGTAATTTCTCCATTTTACATCAAACATAAACCCCGTCAAGCCGAGCGTGAATAAGAGAAATACTCTGAGACGTGTCTCAAAATGCATTTGTAGAATGTTTAAAGCATCGGCTTTGCAGATATTGCCAAGCACATGTCCCTTGTGAGAACAGTAGCGAGTTTGTTTGAGAATAATGAAACTTTAACTGCCGCATTTACATACAATTACATTATATCACTGCAATTTATTTGCTGATTTATTTAATTTTTTGTGCTGCGTTTTTTAAACTTCACGCTGTATCCCGCATATATCAGGATTTTTTTTATATACATGATGGCTCATTCAGTCATATATCCGTTGTAAGCGGTGGTTATAAAGTTGATTCCTACAGAGGGATATTTATTTATTATAAAGATTTTGCTGCATTTGCATATAAAAAAAATTATGGTAGTGTCTTTTATGTTGTTCATAGAAGGCAAAAACTGCCTATACAAAAACGCAATCGATTTTACTTTGGTATTAAAAAGTATCCATATCACATATTTTAAACATAACAAGAAATCAACTTCAAAAAATATGATATGGAGACTAATATTTTTATTATAAAGGTAAATTCACGTATAAACTTAACAAAAAACGCTTCTCTACTATGAATAATATTTAAGATATTCATAGCCTTTACATAATATTTGCTCAGAAAGCTATTTGCTTTGTTGCTCCGAGTATGAAGATAGCAATGACCGTACCCACCTTAAATATGTTAATTTATTTAATGAAAAAATATTTTATACATTTGGGTTTTAGCTTAAGATGTTCTTCTATTATTTTAATATTGTAATAACATAATACGATAAAAGATAAAGAAAATTGGCTAATAGTTATTCTTAAAAATATTACTTTGTGTTGTTAATTTTATAAACGATAGTTTTTATTACGACGAGGAAATAACAACCCACGAACCTGTGTATCATGAGAATTGTACTTCATATGAGGCGAAACCTGGACAATAAAGGCTACTTACTTATTGTAAAAAAATTAAGATCATTTGGGAATTATACAACCAAAATTTTATCCGTTACAATAATCTACTATCTAAACTTTTGTATTTTAATACAAATGTATATAATGTATTTTAATACAGAAAAGGTGTAACTCATTTATATTTTTTGTAAAACAGCTTATATTCTAAATTTTTAATCTAAATAACATGCTACAACTTAAAAATATGTTTTTAGGGTCACATTTCTATAACGTTTTTCATTAAGTAATTATTTATACATACATATTTGCTTAAAAGCTTGCTTAAATTTTCCTCTCCAACACTTCAACTGATTTGACCTACTTTCATTAACATTTTTGGGATGATGTCAGAAATATATGATATTTAAAGCTGCTCTCACAATTTTTTTATTACCTATGTATTTATTAATAAAAAAATATAAATAAATGACATTTTATTGAAGTCAGATTTATATTTATTTTGTATTCATCAAAAGATAAAATAAAAAAAATATATTTAAAAGAAATAGATTTTTTATCGTTCTGGTGAAGCAATGTTGGTGACTTGAACACTATCAAATTAAATTATTATTTTATTTTATTAAGCTTTTGTTATCATTAGTTTTATAATTCAAAAAAAGAAAAAATATATATACAAACTTCATTAACTATTAAGATAGTTTTGAACATCTCTACTTGAAACAGGAACACATCCTTACATTACCTGGAACTAAAGTTTCGAAAAGTTTTTATTGCAACTGTTTTTCCTCGTTTACACAGTTCAAAGTTTCTAGAGTTCTATTCGCCGACATGATTTTGCGGAAGCTGGATCGTTGCCAGAGGAACACAGAATGTTGTCATGAGATTTTAAGAGGAATTATACTGGTAATTTACCTTGCACACACTGGCTTTAAATGTAAACTAATCTCGTAATCTACTTCTTGAATGTATTTGCATATGCTTAACCCGATACGCATTCATTGGTTGGCTTTGTTCTGTGATCTTGGCGCTTATAAATCTATGTGCGGTTTTAGCCCGGAATCTGATACTGAGGGTGTGAGTATTAGTAAGTTTTAGTAAAAGCGACTACGAAGTTAGGCACTATCGTTATTTTAAAGAGAACTACTATAATAATAATTATTATTATTTATATAATATTTAGTGTTTCTCAAGACAGATATTCGTGTTAGGTGTCGTAACTTAACGCAGCATTTTGTCTTGTATGAAATTAGGAAATATAATATTTATTTTTCCCTATTGTGCATCGAAGCTATATAAACCTCGTGTTCAGTTTAAGACGCTATCCCTATACCATTGCGTCAGAATTGCATAGGGGTGGTTAATCTTAATAAATTAGTTGACAGATAAAATAAAAGTGATTTGTCCCTACGTTTCATCTGTTTTTGACAAGTTTGACTGAAATATTATGATAGCTATATGAGCTTCCATACATAATATATGTGAATACTATGTAGCTTCGCTTAAAATATGAGCCACGTGTCATTAAGTTTAATGAGCGAAATTTACTTTGTCTCAGTCATGCACGTTCCGTAAATAAACCAGTTTACCGAATATTTGGTTGCAATCTCACATTTTACTAAATTAATCGAAATAAAGAAGTATGTAAAATTCTGTGTAATATACAGTATTTTAATGAAAAATTTAATGGTTACTTATTATAAAATTTTATTCCTGTCTAACAAAAATAATATTATTTAGAAAAAACCTTCAAAAAGAGTTCGTGGCGCAGTGGCCTAAGCTTGTGATTGTAAACGCAACGATTTGAATTCGAATGCCACTCGGAGGAATGAATTATTATTAATTAATATTTTCATTTCTTGGTTTTGGGGTCGAGGCAAAATTTGCTTATATTTTAGTAATTTCTTTAGTAACAATTCAAAGACAATTTATTTTCAACCATCGGATTCTTATAAGAACATGAGATTCTAGAAATCCAGTACTTTCAAAGGCTTACGAAATACCGTAATAATCAGATAACTTTACCCTTTTTGATGTCTGCTTTAATTTTCACATTTTGTAAATAAAAAAATATAAATAAGAATTGGGTAAAACAAATATTTTCTTAGAAACGACTACAATGACATTTCTTTTTAAAACTGCTGGGTAGAGAATATTTTTTGCGTACTTTATCTTCGTTAGCCTGTTGTTTTTTATTTTAGAGGGCAGGCTTTGTGAAGTATCACCCCACTTTAATGTCGAGTATAAGTCTTATCTTCTTACTCTTTAAAATGCAATATAATTTTATTTATTTAGTATTACTTTAGCTTAAACGGAGCTCGTTAGATTTGACTTTTCAAGGCAAAACGAGTTTGGAATTTTACTAGATAGACATTTCAGGCTAAAGGAATAACAATAAAATTTTAAATGCTCGGTCGTTATCTAACTTGGATAGATACGCTGTCCAATATTGCTCTGCGCGATGGTTTAGTATTAAAATCTTTACAGTGTCCGCTGGGCCCTTTGTTAATTTCTGTACGTGTATTTTTATTTTATTGCAATGTAAATGCATACATTTTTTACAAATACTTTTCTGTTCTGTGAGAGGGTCGTTTTTATGTAATATAAAAGTAAAAAGTTCAAAAGTTAAACCACTATACAATATAGAAATAGAAAATATTATTTAGTTCACTGAAAACAATAATAAACCAAATACTGGGTAATGCGATTTACATTACATTTTAAAATGTGCAAGGATTTGTAGGGTAAGCGTCCAAAGCATGTTTGTATGAATAATTTCACGTAAAACGTACATATGTACCTACTTTGTTATATAATAATGTTTGAGTTAAATAAATACAAATATTAAGTTACTTATTGCAAACATAAAGTTATAAACTAGCTTTTACCTAGAGCCTCGACCGCGTGGCCATATGGAAGTACGTACATTCATTCATGGCGTATGCTTCAAAGTACCCATGGTAAACATTCTGCGTTCCAGTGACAATAATAACGCGAAGTTAGTCTTTCTGGTTTCCTTCCCGATAAATAAATCCAACATAGAAAAAATAATTTAGTAAGTAACGACGAACAAGTCAGCACGAATGATAATATTAAATTAATCACAATAATACTTTATAATTAATGATACTTAAATGGTGTTTATTTGCCTCTTTGTCCCCTGAATTTCCCTTGTCTCAGTGGCTCAGTTGATCTTAGCGGTTTTCAGGACAAAGTGCCTTCACTTCTTACGCCGACCGCGTCCCGTTCCTGACAAATAGGTCAGGACATAAATTTATCTAGAGTAGTCTTGCAAGCTTTAACATATTGAAGTTGAGTGGGTTTTATGCGTAACTAGGTTACGGAAAATATTAAAATAGCTCTAATTTTAGCCTAAGAAATGAATGGATCTGAAAATCTAGACTGTAATAATTATTGTATTAATATTGGCAGTCGGCTTCAGTGGGTCATTTTATAACATGTATTGATTGTATTGACTAATTATTTTTCAGTTTACCAAAAAATATATTAATCAATCTATTATTAATATACTTATTATTATTATATACCCAAGTTGTAGTGATATAAGCTAATAAAAGCTAAACATAGCAAAAAAATCGAAAATTTGTTTTTATAGTCACTATCAAATTGAAAAAGAAATTATTATTAAGAATGTTCAACGAAATCTCACATGAAATTGATTTGGTCGGATGAGTGTAGCTCCGATCCAAGGTCTTACTAGTACGTATCTGGTGTAAAATATAACTAATGAAATGTTAATAAAAAAATAGTATTTTCGATATGTTATTTTCATTTTGTGATAATGATATATCGTTCTGGGTAAACCGTTGAACCATGCTACGAAACTTATTGTGTAGATCAGATTCTTTGGCAAGATATAGCTACCATTAAAATTATTAAGGACTTTGCCTCTGAATCTACTTAAATATCGCTTAGGCTCTGCTAACGCAAATTGTGAATATGCCTTTGACTTTAATGGGATTCGCAGTTACTGTGAATGGGATTAATCTGTTTGTTTTATTTATTTTTTAGCTTTACGCTGCATCTTGCACATGGCTGGGTAATCAAAGGGGATGTAGTGTTACAACACTCCGCTCTCAATGAGATATTTCCGTTCTCCACTTTCCGCCATGATACACTTCAATAATTCAAAATTCTTGTCTAAATTCTTTTTGTTAACTTGCAAATGCATAGGTTAAGAATAAAGTACCCACATATTAAGGTCCATATGTACCTATGGGACACTACGTGTCCTACAGTAACAAATCACTTTTAATATATCAAAATATTAGTATTACGATATGTTAAAAATAATTTACTATTAAGTCTATTATTTTTTTTAGTTAATTAGTTTAAATCTACATCGTTTACTATCGACAACTGCTGCACAAGCTATTGAACTTATACTTTCAATAAAATAAAAACATTTCTATATATTCTTTAGAATTTTATTATGTAATGAGTATTAAGAAATCCGAGTTTAGAAATTTCATGAACTTGACAAACAATCAAGAGATTTGAATAACTGAATGCGCCGTAAAATTTTTATTTCCCTTCCTTGTTTACGTCTTGCTGAATAACTGGTTTCTAAATTTTATGAAGCTTTTGTAATATTGCTGGTGGATTATGGTGCGTCGTTTCGCGGAAAACAATTTATTTTAACGGGTACCATAATTTAAGACTTATACAGTGTTTTGACATCATTTATACATCATTTACATAAATTCAATAATGGTAAGAAATAACGCCGCCGCGGTTCAAACTCGGAAGTATGAATTGCATTAACTCGCTCTGGAAAGAGAGACAAAACGCAATGTCTCGTCTCTCCAACAGAGACACAAGGATCTCTCTGAGTAGTCAGATTTGTCAGTCAGAATAATGCATGTAATCAAAAAAAATACAATAAAATTATTTACGGTACCTTTACAAAATCTTGCATTCTTCATTTCTGACATTTTTAAGAGTCACCGCATGGCATGTGGCAGAAAGCAACTGCTTTGTCTAGACCGATCGAAGAAACTAAAAGAAGCCGATGTTTTTGAGCTCAGTACTTAACTCTCAACTGTGCTATGATGACATCTAAACTTTTTCCTATTTGAATAATTTCTTTAATCTACTTAAAAAAATATTTAACATTATATTTTGCTTAAAAATAAGATCTTAGTTCTCTTAAGAGGAACTTAGCTTATGTTGTGTACATCATTTACATAAACTTATTCACAAGACTAGTAAGTTACTGCGGCTTCACAGACATACATTTGCAATGAGTTCCTAACTATTTAATACGAATTCCACCATCTGTGTCGCCTTAGACTTTGGCGCGACGTTATCTTTGATTATGCTCGAGTTTTCAGCATATAGCAGAGTATTCAAAGGGAACCTAGTATTAAAACACTACGTTTCCCACTTTCCGCTGAATTTTCAAACCATTGAGTATCGAGAAGAACTTAATGCCGCGTTTTTTGCATTGGTACCAGATAACGGAAATTGAAAATATTTATAAACAATAATTGTTACTCCCGAATGGGAATCGAATCCACAACCGCCGCGTTACAGTCAGACACTTGTGGTCCTGCGCCACTACAGCCTTAATTAAAATAGAAAATCTTAACATATGTATTAAGCATCACATCTGTTTTACTATTCTTTGTACGTGCGATATCACTTAACTGCATCATGCTCTCTAAAATGCATATAAAAATATTTAAAAATGAAAAAGATTTTATGTTGTAAAGTGTTATTCACACACTTAAGTTTATGAACATATTGCAATTCCATATAAACATTATAAACGCTATATTTTTATGTTATTTTAATCTGTTTGTAATTAAATTTTATAGTAATAAATAAGTATGATGCGAAATGATATTTTCTTGTAATTATATTTAAAAATACAAACTTTGTGAATTTTTATACAATTATATTATTCGAGACACTCTAAACGCAATTTCTTGAATCGGAACTGAAATGGAGTGTTTTAACACTAACCTTTCTTTTTCCTATTTTATCAAATCGCTCGAGGTAAAAATTTAAGCTTAATTCCCCCTACGATTAAAATTTTAAGACCGTAAATCAATATGAAAAAAGAAGAGAGAGTTAAGAGAAATAGTCAATCCATTACAAGGAGATCTATTCAAACACCTGATTGAATAGAGTAGGTGTCAGGGCTTAGAGTGTACGTACAAAACGTTAGATAATGGCTGTATCTACTGGAGCCATGCCAAGAACCCTCGATATGCTGATCACATGTGTAAATAGCGTGAATTGTAGTGTTCGATATTCGCTAGAATGGCTTTTATTTATTCTTTAACTTACTAACGAGTTGGATGATGAATGTGGTGTTCTTTCTCTTTTACTGGACACCGCGGAGTGAAGGAGAATTTAAGGACACTCCGGGTTTTTGCTTTAAATGTTTCGTATATGTTATCGTTCATAAAACAAATATAACAGGCATAGAAAATTCATATTTAAATCTATCATATTGGAAAAGAAATCGTTTGACTCTTTGACGTTTTTGCTACGAAAACTCCTTATCGTGCATTACTTTAAATAGATCTTCTGAACCCTTTTCAATGTAATTAACGTAATTACTTGATTTTACAGGTAACTTTAAAATTTTAAGATTTATAAGGTTTTTTACTTTTTCGATATTGCTGCACTTGGATTGATTTTACTCCGCTTTAGTAGAAAAAGCGCGGAATCGAGGCCTGTTTTCTATAAAAAAATATTTCGAAAATTAGTATGAAATTTAGTAACATAGTGTCTTTACACTCAGGTTCCACCTGCATATCTTCCTGCTTGCGAGATGAGATACAGCATAAAGCTAAAAAAGATAACTTATCATATAATATATATAGAAGCCTTATATTTAATTATTTTTATTAGTCTATAAAATCATGGTTTTACAATAAATAGTACATGAAAATTTCAGACTAAAATATCTTGTTACGTGTCTAATGAAGCGAAAATACTTTAAGCTTAATGTATGTTTAAATTGCTGACATGACAATTATTTGTCTGCATTTTACAAGCTACCTTTATAAAACATTTTGATAGAAAAGATAAAATATTTAGATACGAGTTTCGGCTCACATTCTGTAGATAGTAAGTTAATGTTTCGTTTTTGATCAATACGAGAAAACATACGAGTACAATACGGTACAAACAAATGAAGTGTCTTATACAAATATGTTCTACATAAGAATCTAGCGTATTTAAATATTAAATATATTTTTAACAAAATAATAATTTTCGTAATCTAGAACTGGACTATATTAAAAGAGGAATAAACCTTATTTAAATGCTTATCCTAACAGTATAAAATCCACGGTATTAATACATCAAAAACGAGAACAATAAATCATTATGCCATGCCTTCGCACTTTCTTACACACCATTTGCACCCGACAGGTAACCCAAAAAACATAATGTCTTTCTTTTCGTATGTACACATGTACATGAAAAATGGGTTCCTAAACAGAAAACATTGAAATAAAAACATGTTTTGTGTTTTCACTTTCCCAGCTTCGGGAATGCGTGTCAATAGTGACGCAGGTCGACAGACAATTTCCGTCCATAGCCACTCTGACCGCTGCTCTTTCGCACGAGACTCAGAAGGCTTGTCTGACAACCTGGAAGCTTCACGGAAATAGGATGTCAAGGCGGCCAACCTTCGCCCTCGGGCTACTGAAATTGCTTCCGGGAAGCTTTCATCATGTAAGACATGTAAAGTGAACTGTGCATGCACAGAGAACCTTCTTATTCGTTTAGAATAATCTTTATAACGTTTGATATGCAAAGCTCAAGGCGCATTCTGTTCATCGTTAGAAATATATTTTCATTTTTTCAATTTTTATACAATTCTTCTCGCTAGGGAAATTCTGTGCTGGTTGTAGATCACTCCGCGCTTCACGAAATAACAGATACATTTATACGGATTAAATGCAACTGGAAGTGTCATTTAATATTCTTAGTTAATAGTAGAAACATATTTTATATTAGTTAGGTTAGGTTAAGTTAGTGTGAGCTTTCTTTAAAAAATTAGACCTCTGATATTAAGACATGTTATCAATCAAGAATTTAAATTTATAATTTTAGACTTAGGCCTATTAGGCACTTAACTAGATACTAACAGGTTTTACTAAGACTTTTCTAAACAAAACTGTGCTTCAGTGCTCCGATTTTTAACTCACAGTCGTACCTTCCCCAAATTTAAAAGAATAGAAAATAATTTTCATTCAAAGCTGTGAGAAAGGTAGGTAATGGCATCTCAAAAGCATTTTCAAATGTATTTTAAATGCGGAGCAGTTGTGAAATAAAGGAGCAGAACGGTGATTTTTCTATGTTTTCTTTCTAGGATAGTGGTAACAGAAACGTACAAATATTAATATATGCTATTGGCCTATTTAATATATAATTAAGACCTAGAAAATAGATAAAAGTTTATAATTTCGTATAAACGTAAATATATGAAGAATAAATTGAACTTGCGACTAAAAATAATCTATACCAATGAGATTCAT
This sequence comes from Heliconius melpomene melpomene, assembly GCA_000313835.2. Lineage (NCBI taxonomy): Eukaryota > Metazoa > Arthropoda > Insecta > Lepidoptera > Nymphalidae > Heliconius > Heliconius melpomene. The sequence continues at coordinate 203,221 of HE670558.1, read as the reverse complement.
ATTACTCTATTACAGACGTTGTCGCAGTTAATATTTTTTATACTTATAACAACGTTCAAATATTATCAATCTCAATTTACGTCAGTCTTCATAGAAACTTTTATTATAACATTATTTTCGCATTATTTTTACATACCGACCTACTCGTACATATCAACTTATATTTCTGTAGAGAATTATGATAACATTTAATTTTTTTTTCAAGCTTAACCATAGATAAGTATAATAATGATTTTCAAAAAAACAAATATATTATAGAAATTATTTTAATATTAAAACTATATGGTTTTTTTTTAAATTTACATTTAAAGATTTGCTTGCAAACAAAAAAACCTTAGAAAACCAGCTCCTGCTACTCTTAAGATATTACTTTAGATAACGACTACTTTGCTTCCAAATAATAAATAGAAAGATCTTTTAAGCCGTTTTCAAATGAAACACATTTAAAAATAAAACGTTACAGCCTTACTTTGTAAATAAGTAATAAAAGAAACAGCCAGGGCAATGGACACAACTTTAACAGTACTGTTTGTAGGAGAACTACAGTAAAATGCAATCGGGCAAAGTAATGAGGTAATAAGCCAAGGGGCAGACGTAGCATCGGACTAATAAAAGATAATGTGGATATAACGATATCTTTGCGCGATTGTTATATGCCGTTTATTATATCATTTAGTTCTAGTTTATTGTTTACTTAGCACGACAGGATTTACAGTCTAATAAACCAAACTTAATCTATTCTTCAGGCGTTTTTCCTCATAGAATACGCAGAAGGAGCCTGGTACTAAAATACTAGGTACCCCACTCTCCGTGTGACTCTCAAGAACAGGCGTAACTCAACGCTGCGTCTTGTTGTTTGCTACAAAGCAAAATTCTATGGATAAATAAAGATTAGATAAAGTATTTTGTGTTATTAGAAGGAATTCCTTTTTTATTATGGCCCTTTTATAGCTTATAGTTCCTAGCAATTTATAGTTCCTAGCAATTTATACTAATTTCAGTGCTCTTAGACATTTTGAGTTTAGCATCGGAATCTAACGTTTAGTTTCTTTTTGTGTATTGTATATAGTGTAAGCAATCTTTTAGAACCTCGGCACACACAAGTTCACCACTTTTCGCCGAATTCTGGAGGCAATACATGTTGAGTGGCGAAACTTAACGCTGCGCTTTGAGATTTTTCAAGTGAGAATTGAACCCACAACCTTTCTCGCCTACAGTCCTACGCTGCCATAACTCAACGCTGCCGCTGTGCCACGACTGGCCTCGTAAAAAAATATAATTAATTATGCCACATATAATGTGTAAATTTAATTAATTTTAGCATACGAGATAGAGGCTCTATGGGCAATTTTATTTTTAGTGCTGCAAATGTGATGTCAAAATGAAGAGATATAACGGCCTTTTTTATCTACTCATGAATATTGGTGTTAAGCTATAACTCATTGACTTAACAGCGTTGTTTGTTGGACGCTACGAGGGCTACGTAACGAACAATGGACACCTCATATTATTTACTATAAATTTTAATATTCATGCTATATTTAGTACACCATATAGGTCATATTATATACGTAGCAACTTTTATGTTTTCAGTTTTCACCTAGAATATTATGCCAAACAAATATGATATTCCTAGTGGATCTCAACTTCATTCGCGGTTTCTGTTAAATAGGTTATGCTATATCCCACATCAAAGCTCGTGCATTGCAAAAGTAGAGGCTTAACCATAATATTTTCAAAATAAATTCACCCGAAAACGTGTATGTTTTTTATTTACATTATTCTCTTGAATCGTGTGAGCATTACTAATCTATTGATATATTTTTGGTATTTGTAAAGAATAGGTTTTTAATACATATACAAATCAACTAAATTTTATATTCAACTAGCTCTATAAATCTCTTATAATATTTCCTGAACTAACACTATTTATTTTATTACTTTAAGTTATCATTAATATTTTGTTCAAATAAAAAAAATACTTTTATTCGTATATACTTCAGACGTAAATCTTACATATTAAGAAAAAAGTTGAAATATGAAATGTAATCATGATCCGTATAACATTTAGTTGACAAAAGCTATTCCAGCTAAATGGCTATTTTGTCACATCATTACTGGGACGACTGTAATTTTCGACTCAACCGAAAATAAAAGAGCCCAGTTTTCTCATGATCATTTTATTCGGATACTTTTATTATTAAACTTATTACAATTCCCAGAGCTAGTTAAATTATATAATATCGTCATTCAGTGTCTACATAATAATTAATTAGGCTACCGCGGCGCAGTGGCACAGCGACTGATTGTAAACGGGATAGTCTTGGCTTTGATTCTCAATCGAGGAAGGGGTAATTAATTCTTTTCTTTGTCTCGAGTTCCGCCACTTAAGTTAAATATAAGGCGGAGCACTTAGTGTCATAGGATTTGATGCTCTCAGTAGAAAAAGACATTGTATAAGATTCCGCTACGTTATTGAATATTAAGTAGAGAACGGAGTGACTTAAATAATTTGTCGCGAAAATCGGAAGTGTACGTATAAAGATATAAAATGTAATTGCAAAGTTAATATACTTACACAAATATACACTCAGAGCCCGATATGGTCACCAATCTCGTTTGCGCTGTTTTAATCCGCGGTTTCGACCTCAATACAATCAATATACGTTGGAGCTAAATTGGAAAATTGAATTCGAGCTCGGTTTAGCGCTTTTTTATGCTATTATATTTCAGTTTGAAATAACATGTACGTAAGAGTTTCATTTTAACGCTTATAAAATATTCTAGCTACTATTTTATGAAATTGTATATATGCATATACATACGTAGGGTAAAGTAATGTGGAGATTTTGATGTAAAGGTTGGGTATTTCTAGCCTTTGACCAGAACACGTTTGGCGTTGGAGGCACTTAAAGTCCCATAAATTAGTAGGAGCTGCCCGCAAACGGCGAGGTGGGTGTTTGGTACGTGAATAATGGCCTCCGAGAGACCCAGTGAAGCTCGTAATGTTAAAAATTCTGTGTAGCCAAACCTAACCATATTCGAATAAATTGCCTATTGTATATTCTTTTATAATTGTGTATATTTTTCTAATAATATATTTTTTTGTTTCAGGTAAATTTCTTCATAAACTACACAAACTTACTACGACCCTGGATAAATTCTGTAGAATCTGTATCGAAAGGTGCTACAATATATTCGAAAATACAATTAAAAATTTACACCGAAAATGGACTAAAAGTAATCAAAGAAAATAGCAAGGGTGTCAAGGTTGTACGTACCGAATTATATTTGGAACGAGATAGTCAAAACGCATTATAGTGGAGACGATAACTAATTGGGTCAGACGAGGGTTGTCTGGTCACCGAGTCCTGATAACCCAACGCACGCGTCGCGACGTCACATCTTGATAACGCGTGACTGATAACACACAAAGTGTTTTAGACGAGTAATCTTAATGTATCTAAAGCGCTGGGAAGTTACTGCGCAATTTACTTGTATTGTAACATATTTAACAATTTACTTGTATTGTAAATACAGGGTGGAAGAGGCAGCGCTCCTTTTACTGAAACTGCATATAGGGTAAAATATTTCAAACCCAGAACTAAAGAAATTAATCAAGATACCTCAACAATTTAGACGTAGGATTTTTTTTTTCATTTCACGATTTTTATCCATACCTGTATTTCGTGTGACGCACAGATACGTGTGCGACGTTGCCGCTTTGACAGGTAAGTGTGTGCGTACCTATGTTATACTTTATAAATGACGTTTTATTTTAAAACGATAAATTTATTATTTATTTTGTTTGAAAAAATAACTTTTTCATTTTTGGGAATTATTTTTTTTCTGAATTATATTAAACTTTCATAGAGTAGTTAAAACTGTGGTTTCATTTAAAGTGGTGCTGACAATTCCATCCTGTATATGTACAATTGACTTGGTAAACTTCTATCTTGTACTTGAAGGGGATAATTTATTTCGTGCAACCCTTTCACATAAACAATCTTTAATCTTAAAGCTTTGGTGGAAAAGTTACCTGAAGACTTATTTCGTTACTTCCGATTGAAACGTCAAAACAATGTTCTTCAATTTCTCAGTACAAACGGCAAAGCTTATGTTTATTTTTGTACGTACAACTTTGTTGTAATTTTCTAAATAAGGAAATTTTGTTTTGTTAAAGATTTTACTTTATTATTTTAAAACAGTTATCATTTTCTATACTTTTATTTTCAACAATTACTAATAATTAATTAAGCTTACCTCTAGATTGGTTTTTCTGTAGGTACGTCAATAAAAATATCTCTATTTTAAACTACCTAGAAAGGTAATCGTACCCACTTCACTACTACTAAACTTAGACTAATTCCTACGCTACGACAGCGCTACGGTTGCAAACCTAAATGCTCATACCTAAAAACATAATATTAAAAGTGAAAGTAAGCAGCGAGGATTTCGTATACTATGTATGTCTTTATAAGAAATGTCAAAACAGTGACTTGCATTTAACGAATGGATATATTACGTGATTTATTTACAATCGGTTACAACGTAATAGATCGTTTGAGATGAACAATTATTATTTAAGTTACGATCATATTTTAGTGATATCATAATTCAAATTCTATATAACTGTATGTAGAATTTAAATACTGAATAATTAATTATTTAATTGCAAATAGTTAATAATGTAGGCATTTCGTATTAAGACGCTTCGTTCCCAATTTTTCGCCGAATTCTGGAAGCAATGCTTGTTGAGTGGCGGAACTTAACGCCGCGCTTTAACTCAACATCAGAGAACAAATAAATAAATTGTTCATTCAATAAGTTTCATACAGAATCCAGAACCCACAACAAGTCGCGTCTACACACATGTATTGTTTGTGACTGACCTCAATATAATTGTATCAAAAGTATAAAAAGAAAATGTTCAGCCTCTATCGTTTCTGAAACTAGATACGTGTTTTCGTAGAACTGCTCTAAGTAATTATATACCTATATACTTACATATTACTAAAAGCTAAGCGTTATCCGATATCAGGAACGTTTTTCTAAATATTTTCCATGATAATTAGGTACCTGAATTCGGGAGCATGTTGGGAAAACGTATATTAAACGTTAATGTTCAAATCTAAGAATATAAAAATGTTGATGTAAGGCATAACTATTTATTTCACATGAAATTTTATTTTTTTTGGCAAATCTTAGTAGTAAAGTAAAGTAAAACCTTAAAAACTAAGTAAAACCTTATAAAATCAACTCGAAACATTCAGTACCTGCTTGGCTCTCTATTTCCGCAGCATCAACTACATACTATACCACTTCAAAGGAGCTGCAGTCCTAGAAACGTGGAAACTAGTTCATTTTTTTCTTTACATTCGTAGATCGTAAGATTTGTTTTGTCTTGCAACTTTTTATGGTATTTTAAAGTGTATTTCTTCATCAGTGCGTATATTTTAATATGAAAAAAGAAATTAAACTGTGTTATGTATTTTTTACATTTTTAAAGTGTGTTTTTTCACACCTAGAAAAGAAAATACTTTTTAGAAAACGCATAAAATTTAGAACGTAGCGGGATTTGAACCCACATTCTTGGACTACTAAGCCATATGTTCTTATCAAGCTATGTACAAATTCTTATATACTTGTTCAAGCTAATATGAGCTTGAAACCTGGTATATTTTACCTTTAAACGAAAGTGTTAAAAAACCGACTAAACGTTTTACATTTTGCATATAGAATAGCATTAACATATAGCTTGCTCTATCGTAATACAATATTAGTTAGTTTATTGCGTCTACGTGCACAGGCGCTGTCTAATTATATTAGAACTGAGTTGTAGAATGTATTCAAAGGAATTTCTAAATTTGATCAAGTCGCGTTTTAGCTCAATTTGTGCTAGTTTAAGTTGTGCAGGTAGTCTTCTATCTCTCTCTCTCTCTTTCTCTCTCTCTTTTCTTAAGATGATATGTTAAGCCTTAATTGTGGTGCAAGCACAATTTTTTTTTACAATTAGGCAATATGTGCAGAAAAAGTATATCCTGTTTTATTTTGAACACTTTTCTTGTAAACACCGAGCTTTTTCAGCAAAGTGAAAACTAATAGACTAGCAGCCGTTAGTAAAATTAACTCTGTAGATTATACGAAAACAAACGACAAGAAGTCACAAATGGTAAGGAAACTTTATATGTTAAACTCTTATAGAAAGAACATAACTTAAAACTAAGAGGTATCCAAAATCCAGTTAAAATATATCAAAAACCTATCCAAGTTTCGGCATAAATTGAGACTTCACAAATAGCGAGCTGAAGGTAACTTCATTCCCGCACCTGGGTCCAAGCACTGAGAATTTAGATTAGTGCATCAGAAGTTCACACTAAGGCAACACTCCGTAAGTTTTCTCTTGAATCGTATAAATGTTAATGAATGCCAGACGTCTCTAATGAGATTACCGTTCCTGTGAAATTGGATTCTCCTAAGACTTCTTTAATTTTCAGTCAGCGTGAAAATTAGGTGAATCCACGATCGGCTCTCGCATATTCATTCTAGGCTAGGCTTAATATGATTAAGAAATTGATTTATTATGACATTTGAGAACTGACTTCTGGTATATTGTAAGTATAGATTATATATACTTTATAGAATACCTGTAAAATATATTGTTTAAGCTACGTTTCTTTCTGAAATTTCATTGTTATTATTAACACATTTTTTTAATAATAATTAATTGAAATATATAACAAATAAAATGAAATATATACATATGTTAAATGTAAATAACAAAGTCATACGAGTAATAGGATACTATAGGAGCATTTAAAATAATAAAATACAATATTAATTATAAATAAAAAAGTTAAAAAAAAATTTTAAGTTAAACGGTTTTATATTGCAGATAAATGTACTAAAAGCTAAAAAATAATTTCATAGAAATTATGATTACTAAAATAAAATCGTGGGGCACGTCCAATATCTACAATTGAATGACATAGCGTGAGACTTCACCCACCTAGTGGTAAGTAGCAAGTGTCCCCGTTTAACTTAAAATTTTTTTTTTACTTTTTTATTTTTAAGTTTTTAGTTTTTATTTCTCATGCTATTCAATTCGTTGAAATGAGGCTCGATGTCTCATTATTGCAAGGTTAATGGAGAATGTTACGAACGACCCCCCCCAGAGGTCCAATAGAGGGACAAGGCTATGTACAACAAGATGTGCCTGAATCTTGAGGGGAAAACGCTAACGACATATCATTTTTATCCACCTAGTGCCATACAGTTCTCGGCGCGCTTTTACCTTTTACCTTGAGTGGTACCCCTAGCGACGTATCATTTTTAGGCACCCTATAGCCACACAGTCCTCGACAGGATACCAGATCTTGACTTAGGTGGGAGATTCATATTGTAATTGTGTATAGTATACTGTATTATACTTACCAAGCCCTTTACTTTGATACCCATATTGATGGGATTGAAAACTACATTATCCGCCATTTTGTAGCAGTGGCCATCTTTGATTTTGATTTTGTATAGTGCACTGAATTCTACTTGACAAGCCCTTTCATTTGATACCCATATTGATGGGATCGAAAAAACTAACTTGTCCGCCATCTTGTAGCGGCGGCCATCTTGGATTTTGATTTTGTATAGTCCACTGAATTCTGCTTGACAAGCCCTTTCATTTGATACCCGTATTGATAGGATTGAAAAAAACTAACTTGTCCGCCATCTTATAGTGGCGGCCATCTTGGATTTTGATTTTGTATAGTCCACTGAATTCTACTTGACAAGCCCTTTCATTTGATATCCATATTGATGGGATTGAAAAAAACTAAGTTGTCCGCCATCTTGTAGCGGCGGCCATCTTGGATTCACAATAATATTGAATATGGATAATTGTATTGTCACCAGAATCAAAGGCGTATACCAAATTTCAGATCAATCGGTTAACGGGAAGAGGGTTAAATTTCAATTACTAAATTTGACCCAAACAAACAAACGGGGTGAGCTAAATAAAACCGTTTAAAAATTACCTATTACCTACTAAATAACTCACAAATATGTTAGTCAACGTATATACAAACCTCAATCAGTCAGAGGAGGCAGCGCACGTCATGAATTTCACAGTAGGCAGCCGGTGCAACATTCAACCTTAGCGTTACATACATACATCTACATGTAGAATTGTAACATACATATTTATGTGTGAAAAGAAACGAATTTCATCCGCTTAATATTTTTGCTTTATCTGTTTTTTATTCATCTTTCACAGAGCCATGAATACTTAATTTACTTTGCGTTTCCATAGAGCCCAGTCAGCTATAAAACATGCTAAAATATGAGGGAAACGGATTCTAGAAGTTATTAAATTAGCCGCATCATTTTCAATGTTTAATGTAATTTTAGCATTTAATTAAGGTTGATAATTTGTTATTTCTGAGCCTATTCTGAGCCAGACATATCTACGTATAATATAATATTAATAACATAACATTACATAGTATAAATAGAAACGGTAAGTACCCACATTTTTAAAGTGACTTCGATATTCTCTATCTAGCAATCAGGCCCATCGATCAATTCACACCTCCCGGCGGTGACCATACATCATCTTCATGGTGCTGATATAACGTTGAATATTTTATCAAATATTTTTCTTCTAAGTATACAATATTTTCGTCAATATTTTTTTTAACTTTATATGTTATTGCATTCTTAATATGATTAGACAATCATGCTCTACTCGCACTATTTTATTTCTTCATATTCCAATTAAATGAAAATATAATGTAAAAAGATATTAAGCTCATAAATGTGGTTCCGGATATAGTAGTTCTATATAATACGAGTACATATTAATAATCGCTAGTATCAAATTATACAATGAACAACAATTTAATACTTTTTCATTTATTGGACATATACATCTCTTTTATTATAGTTGTACTTATGTAATCAACGTGGAAAATTTTAACTATAAAATAAGTATAAGAATGGTCTCGGGCTCATCGATCGAACGCTCCACTAACCACAAATTGAGGAGCGAGCGACTCAGTGCAAATTGAAAGCTTCCCAGAATTGCTGCAGACCTTTGTATTTGTAACCAGGGCCACAGTACCGAGAATCAATCAAGGTAATGGGGGTTTGTCCGAATCTGCTGGGATTAGTCGCGGTAAACTGCTTCTGCGACGACACACTTTCCGATCACAACTGAACAACCCTTTGTTGTCTTGATTGAATAGTTTTATCAATCGCTTCGAGTTCTACTCCCGTTTTACGTTTATAGCGCTACGAGATTGCCTCTTAAAGACTCTAAACTTTAAAACTCCGTCCAATGAAAGGCAAATACGTCTTTATTTGAATGGATTTTGTAAGGATTTGCGTCTGTCTGAACTTTGGAACAGATTTTCCGCGAACCAATTTTACAAATTTCGTTTTCGACGTGTTTCATGAATGCACGTTCATAAAACATGACACGTTGAAACGTTCAAAGGGTAATTTCTCGTTTAAAATACAGGACAAGTTTTCACATGTAATTTGAAATACGAGTCTTACTTGCGCACCGTCAACAAAGCAGTACTTGTAAGCGCGTTTAAATCTATTCCACATAGTGTTCAATAATCTCAAAATAGGATTAAACGCAGCATTGTAGTGTTCTGACAATGCATTGAGCGTCTATACAATGCATTTACAGAAGCAGGCGAGGTTGCGGCCTGCCTCACAGCCCCAAGCCTCACACGCCTGCTGTGCCCGCTGCGTTACGTTGATGGAACTAACTCTTACTGATGGAACTAAATCAACTCTCTTATTGTCTTGTAATAAATGGAACAAGTTAATTTAGGATATTGAGATAAAGAGATATTGAAAACTATATATATAAAATCGAAAGGTCACTCACTCATCATGAAATCTCAGAAACTACATGTGCTAGAAATCTCAAATTTTGCATAGGAGTTATTTATAGGACGTAGGTCCTCCCTAAGACGGGAATTTGCAATATTCGACTTCTAAGGGTTTGTTTTTGGGGTTGAAAGATTGTATGAAACTTCGTTACTACAAATGCTAAGTCTCAAATCTTGCATGGACGTCACTTATAGGAAGTTGGACATGGACATGGAGAAATTAATAATAACGTAGTTCACGCAGGCGAAGCCGCGGGCGGGCCGCTAGTTCTGTATAAAATTAACCTAGAGCTTCATTAGTGAAGAACTAAAATAGATTACAAAAAACGTGATATCAAGTTTTGCTATGTTTTTATTGTAGTTTCACTTCTATATAGCATTTTTATATGTAATATATATGTTGTTGATAAAAATATTATAAAATTTACAAACAATCAATACTCTAGCAATACTGTTTCGATGTATCGTGCCTGTGCAGTGTACTCGTACGTGCGCCGTCTGTGATTCATTCGTATGCAGGAGCACTTTGCTTCGTCTGGTGTCCCTATAACGACACCAACTGTACAGACTTGTACCTTTTGTAAAGAAAATCTGTTTTCGAAACTTGTAAGCAATGATATTGTAATGTTGTTTAGAAGATTTTAAATGAGACAATAGAATTCGAAATTTTAATATATATATACATTTTAATTCACGCAGTGGAAACAAGGGAATCTAGTGTTAAGATACTCCATTACTCCGTTCCCCACATTCCACCGAATACTGGAGGCATTGCATGTTACGAAGTGGAACTCAATGACGTGGCTTGCCTCGTTACCAGAGCTAGGAGTTTATTACCTCTCTGCTAACGAAGAGCGAGAGGAGGAACGAGATTACAGTCACACTCTTGTGCCTCTATGCCACGAAGGCGTCTACTACTATTTGTAAAATTACATTTTAGTGTTATATGAGGTAAATGAGGCTTAGTCTACATAATTGTGTATTCTCGATAGGATCAGGACTAAAACAGTAATGGCGCAGTAGACGACGTCTGACTGTAAATGTGATGGTGGCGGGTTCGATCACCGTTCAGATCAATGTCAATCTTTCCCCGATCTGGCAAGTCTAAACGCTGCATTGAGTTGGTGCGTGGCGGAACAGCGTTGTTTTATTTTTAACATTTTCTAATGTGAGAAAAACATTTATACGTTTTCTAAAACAATATTATTTTATTTACTAAACGTAGTTGTAATGAATATTTAATTCAAAATATTAATGTAAATCTCAACAAATGAAACTACAAGCAAAACTTAATAGAAATCAAGTTAAGCGAACCAGGACATTCATTAAGTATTCTTTGGTGGTGAACAATTTAGTATTATAAGAATAGAGTTGCTGTTTCGACGGACGGACCCAAATTTGCTAGAACTTTGAAACAAAGGAAAGTTTGCGGGCGTATGCAATTATGTGGGTGCTTCGTTATGACGGCGTCGGTCTCTCCGACCTCGATGTAAATATAACTTATATTTTGATTCTTAGTTGTTATCACGCACAATTGAGTTGAATATAAATGAGATAAAAATATAACTTCATATCTTACCTAGATTCAGAATAAATGTACAATTTTAAAGGTTTAATTTTTAAGCTTACAATTTGATATGAAAATATAAAAACATACCTACTATTATGTTTAACGTAGCTTAGTGTTCATTTCATTTAAATATTAAAAACCTATAAAATATTTTCCTGATATTCCCTAGTACCCAAAATGTTTAATACCCCCGAATATTAAAAACCCCATAACCAAATCATAAAGTTTATGTATACAATGTATACAATGTATAAATAGGTTCATATAAAAAATTCAGAGCAATCTTCACATATCTGTGATCCACCCCAAGTTAATTAAACTTATGTGTCGAGGTAAACTTACCATGTTATTAATTACGCATATTTTACACTCTGAGCTGCCGACGGTAAATTAAAACGTAGCCGGCGCTTGTGTGAAAATGAAACAATATTTGGTTGTCGTATTTACCAAACATTTAAATATAGAGTATTTCTGCATTTAATTATTTTATATAGAAAAGTAATTATCTAAAGTTTTTACATAATCATTTTTAAAAATGATTTATATTTTAAAATAGAATATTGGAATTAAAAGACAACCCATTACTTTTTTATCACAATGAATCGGAGTAGCACTAGAATCTTAGAGAAATTAATTTATTTATAATAATTTATCTTATTTCTCTACTTGTATATTAAAAAAATAACCTCTTCTTAACTTTTATAATTTGTGCGTTTACTAAAGAAATAGATAAAATGTTTAGTATTAGCTTATTACTTTCTAATATGTGGTAGTACTTTTATATTAATTTAGCAATGCAAAAAGTGATGTATAGAATATTAGTTGTCCAAACCAGAAAACTTTATAATCAATTCAGTATGATGTCGTTAGGTGTGCCTCCAATGTTTTGTTTGAAAACAAGAAACTTTTCTGACAGCTTTTCCCTCTGACCACGATCCCTAACGATTTTTAATAAACAGAAGGAAAACATGGACCGTGTGAAGCTGGCTTTATTGTGATTGCGATTCAATAGTGTGTTCCCACAAAGCCTTATTCCTCTCAAATATTTTTCATTACAATGCATGTTTCTACGTTTCATTTTACTTGTACAGGATAAAGAGCTTACCGATATTTCTGGGAAATAGTGAAAATTACTCGAGTAGTGAAAATTATTCGAGTAAATGTATTTCGTCGCCCCAAATGCGGTACTTATTCTGTGCTGAAATATTTTGTACTCATTTTTAATATTGATATATGTATAGTATAGTAAACATAAGCTTAACTTGTATATTAAAAAAAACTTTAGTGGTATTGTATTTTGTTTAAAAATAATATTCGTATTGAGGTCAGAATAAGACTTTTTTAACACTTTTTTTCAGCTTTCAATATACTTTTTTTCAGCTTCTTTCTTTTCCGTTGAATCCTCGAGGCATTGCGTATTGTGTGGCAATACTCAACGCCGCGTTTTGCTTCTTTACTAGAGCGAGGAAATTAAAATAACAAATATTTGATTTCCCCTAGTTGAGATCGAAGCCACAATCGTCGCGCTTCCATTCGGAAGGAGTTGTCAGGCCAACAAAATATATGATTAATACATTTGAAAAATTAAATGTAAACGATATAATAAAACTATTTTACCAGTAATAGCGTATATTTAGTATTGTACAAAAAAAATATATAGTCCCTACACATTATAATATCCGTTGGTTTAAATTATAATCAATGTAATTGTAAAATAAACATTTTAGGCATACAATTATATTTTTACATCCGAAGTCTAATTTCCAGCAACAATTTGCATTTTCACAATGTACTTCACCCCCTGGGGTCGGCCGGGCTTAGATTGACCGCGCATTTTTGTTGAAAGCTGCGGTCACATTGAGAACAATAGACCTTCGTAACAAACTGCCCTAGGACTTTCATAAACTGTTCGTAAATGTTTTAACAGAACATAATTTTTTATCGGTTCTATCGAGGAATTATTTTTTAGTGATAAGATATTTTTTCGTCCCATTTCCTCAAGTGGGGATCGAACCCTCAGTCTGTATCCTGTAGAATTTATTTTAGGTGTCTCTATTATAGATAGTCTATTAACAGATAGATTGCTATTAGTTACTTTTATTTATCTTCTTTCACAATATATAAACGAGTTATAAAGTAGCTTACAAATGCTTTAAGAAAAATGTTACCAAAGGAAGTACATGCAACATGCATTTATACAAATTTTATATCATTAAATAATTAATTGTATATAGGCAAATCACTACGTATACTTCAAAATCTATTAAGTTATCCTTAAATTAATTCAAGTAGAAGTTTTTTTTTGCATTTTAATATGAAAAATTATGAAATAAATTTTCGTTCCTTGAATTTAATGAGGAAAAGTTTTGCCGAATTTAACGAGCTAAAGTTAAATTAAAATATTGCAGACACGACAAAAAAATGAATATTTAATAGAAAACGAAGTTAATTTCAAATCCAGTCCAGTTCATATAAACAATAACTTTCTATATACAGAAAGATTTTATACAATAGATCTTTGGTTACCTTTATTTATAAAGAAGGCATTTCTTTTTCATTCCTTCCTGCATAGTAAAGTTTGCATATACTGATTTCTCTTAATATTTATTCGATTCTAATTTATAATACAAATTATAAGAATCACAACACAATAAGCGTCATCTAATTGTTATCTCGTGACCTCCAATTAACATGTATTGTAATACATAATTAAGTTACTAATTATGATTAGTTTTGTTATCTAAAGGCCAACATGGCCAAAAATATTTTTCATTAGTAGTGGAAAATATTTACTAATATTTAGTAAGTCTAATTATGAGGCTGTCGTGGCGCAGGGGCAGAATTGTCCAGAATCCAGAATTCGGAGAGAAGTGAGAAACATATTGTCTTAATGGTAATAGATTGTCTTGAAACTAGGTCTCCTGATTCCCACTGCCTACCCTAAAAATATATCTTAATTATATTAATACAATGTTCTATGATATTTTTTAGGCGCTTTTACCGGCGCCTAATTTATTTATAAAATAATTTAAAAGAAATAAGTAACTCGCGATTGACGAGTATTCACTCAAACCCTGGGGGCATTAAAGATTAATGAAATGACTCAAATTTGCAGTTTCAAATTTGTTTCTGACGTCATCGTGGTGAAGTTTTAACGTTTGATTAAATGTGAGGGTGGTAGCTTTATTATATAAAAATATTAGTATTTAACTATATATCATGTATGGGGCCAGTCGTGACGCAGAGGCATAAAGTTTGACTGTAAAAGCGGTTGTGGATTCGATTCCCACTCGAGGGAATGAAATATTTAAAATTTCAATTTACTTCGCTCTGATGTCGAGAACGCAACGCGTCCAGAATTCGGAGGAAAATGGAGAAAGGAATGTTTTAACAATAGGTTCCCTCTGCCTATCCTGCCGTGTGCGGGATAGAACGTAACTCAAAAAAATCGTACACTTATTTTTATTCCTTCCCTCTTACAAGATATTTAGTTAGTTGGGGGAAAGAAGTGTCTTAACAACAAGTTCCTGTCTACCTCTAATGGTAACAAAAATGAAAAAAATGTATATAGGTACATATATGAGCTACTTTCATTATTTTCTTACTAAGGTGGGAATTTTTTTTTTGCGAAAGTAAATATATCATTTGTTTCTAGACGAAATGGAAAAATTGACTTTGAAAGCATTTTACGACCGACCGACTACGAGTTCGTGTGACCTTAAGGCTTGAATTAACGTAAAGGTCATATTGCTAAAAGTTACATGTATTTGTTTCAGTTTTGCTCATATGTTTAAAATAGATCTTGAACACTTTTATATTGCTTATAATATAATTTAATTAAATTAATAAAATTTTAATAGAAGAATCGTATTTGCAGGATATTTTTTAATATAAAAATGAAATTTGGTGTTCAAGCTAAAATTTGCCTTTTATAACGAAAAAAAAAAAATTTTTGTGTTATCTTAAAATCAAAATCGGCGAAATGTTCAGAAATACAAAACTATGAAGAGTTCTGATTACTGAAATAGCTGCAAAATTGCTTCACTTTGTGAAGAATGGGCAGTAACAGCACAGTTCACGTGATGCTGGCCAATTTATTTGCGGTTAAGTGCGCACAATAAATTTCTCAAATGGTCCGTGCACTGCGAAGGTTGTGTGCTATTTATTTTCTAAGACTGAGGTTTATCGTGCACCCTGATGACATCCTGCAAAGGATAGAGAGATTATAATTGTCTTAAATATAAAAAAAAAAATACCTACAAAAATGTATATAAATAAGTGGTTATTTTTAATGTTATCGTTGAAAAATATATGCACAAATTAATAATTTCTACATTTTTTGTTGTAACGAAATCTAACACTTCGAGGCTTTTACTGAAAATATATTTCTTTCTATAACCAAAAAATACCTTTAAGCTTAACGAAACTCTTAATTTCTAATATAATATGTTATTCTAGAGGACCTCCTCTTTGTTTACGCTCCAAGTCTAAAATTACCGCAACCGCAAATTGCATAGCACTAACGAACAGACATACACAACAATATTTCTGGAAGTATAAGAGAGAAGGAGAAACAAAACACTAAAATAAATAAAAAGAACAAGCTTTACATCAATGACAGAAGCGACAAGCTCAATAAATAATTATGGTGTCTCGATAGAAGTAATGGTAATGAGCGCTCGAGCCCGGGCTTATTTATTCACAGTGAACTGGATGGCCTAATCAAGTGATCTGGCAGCCAATGAACCCGCGATCTACCTTTACCTACGTATTTAGTTTTGTGCACGTGTACACTGTAGGTATATCTTATAGGTTAAAAAATCTCAATAGATTGACATTCGATTATTTTGTTTATTCGATTAATTCAATAGAAGCAGTCGTGACGCAGGGACAAAAGCGAGCGACGGTAAACAAGACAGGTTATAAGTTCGTTAAGTTCTGCCATTCAACACGCAATGTCTCCAGAACTCGGCGGAATATGGGGAACGGAAGTGTCTTAATGGGGACGGAGTGTGTTATCAATAGGTCCCCTCCGCCTGTCCTGAACATTTAAAATCCTTCTTGGGTTTTAAGGCAGCTGAAAATTTTGTTATATGTCTATAATTAGACTTACAAGCGGTAATTGCAGTTCATATTTAAAGTACCTAGTTCTAAAATTTATTAAAAACATAAAAAAATAAAATATTGAATATGTCAAGTGTAGACGAATTTGTGCCGTTATTGATTGACATCCATACAATCATTATACGTTCGCTCGTACAGGTAGAGGGGAACATCGTTAATGGAGACTTTCATCATCGTATTTATACAAATATTGACCGTGTAAAGAAGAAAATTCAAGTACAAACAAATTCAATTATAAAAAAACACACACATAAAAATTTTAAACAACATAAAGGAATATAGCTTTTGGATTTTTGAGTACCGAAACTCAAACTCCAAGTAGTCGGCCATTTGCGCAAAGCCGAACCGTCATAGCATAACAAGGAAGTTTCTGCATAACCACACTAACATGACTATGGTATAATTCACGCTGAAGCACTCAACTTTTCCTGCGAAACTTTGTAATTAACGTCCACTTTTAGGAGGTTGTACTATATATGTAGGTACGTAGGAACGTATTTATATAGTTACTTAAACTCATAGTATAACCAGAAGTTGAGGCCAGTCGTGTGCAGGAGCACAAAGTATGGCTGTAAACGCGATTGGTTGTGGATTCTTTATCCAAGACTCAGTTCTTGAGTTATCCTATAAGAAATCAACTTCTAAAAAAGGACAATCACAATTATTTCAACATTTCTCTCTTTAAATCTTCTAAAATAACATACTTTATTGACTAAAGCTTCTTCTTTCTAATTAAACAACAAAAAAGCAATAAAACGAAATGCAATTTAAAACAGAGTTCGTTCAGCATTTTCATAAATTTTTAAGTTTTATTTATTTTACAACAACTATTGCTAAACAAAATTGTTGTTCTAACAAATATAATATAATGTAATAATGTTTTGCTATTTGTTGTTTACTATAACTGTTTGTGTTACCAGCGTTACTCGCAATCTATAAAATACATAAAAATTTATAAAGTTTTTGATTAGTTTCATATTACTACTAAAGTTCTATATTAAGTTTTGTATCACACAAAATTATATTGTAATATCGAACCTACATATAAATTGCTAGCCTTATATTCTAGCTTAATGTATCGCAAACGACTATACTAGAATCTATGACACTATCGAAACCAAATTAGTATAGAATGACTATGAAACGTTCCCAAGCGGTAGCAAGTCAGGAGCTCGTATAAAGTCTGGACTTCATGTAACTTCTAGTAACTCACCAAGTTTAATACGTGTTGCATTGTGAGGCATACTTCGAGGCAGCTTTAATGTTTTAAGCAGTTCTACAGACTTCCTCCATTCAAAAGTTTTGGAAGGACATTGTAATATTTTGAGTGGGCAAGTATGTGCTAATCTAATTAAAGTGTTTTTGAATTTAATAATAAGTTACTATTTTAGTTGGGATTTAGTCATGTATTTAGTTGTTAAACAATATTACTACTCACAAAATTTAATTAAAACCTGCAGGAGTTTGTAATAAATTTGTAGTAGGTATTTATCAACTAAAGTTTTCGTTTTATATTTAATTAAATTATATTTTTTAAAGTAAAATAAATAATTTAACATAAATGAATGTTTATTTCATATAAAATATGCGATAGGTATAAGTTAGTTAGTATAATAAAATTTAGAAAATTAGTTTAACAAATGTGTAAAAGTTTTTGGATCCTAATTGAAAATCAACTGTGGGACAACAAAAGTTGAGTCTGACACGAGCCTCACAAATAATTTAAATACGCATTACATTGTTGTGTAAATTATGTTTTTATACTTGTCTAGATATAAATAAACAGTCGTAAATTATGTATTTTGGTGATGTCGTCTTAATTTATTTTGACATCTCTTATCATACAATGTTTGTGTTAATTTTGCTTATCATTGTGTTTACTTGTAGTTCTAAAGCCACTCGACAGTTCATGAGTTAGGTAACAGTGCCTTAATACTGGGTTCTCTCTGCCTACCTTGCTATTTACGTGAAACAGCGTGAAGCTGAAAAAAAAACATTTACTTGACAATAATCGAAATATTTTTTTGATAAAGATACCTTAAGCTCGAATAACGTAAAAATCTCCCACTCCAAGTAATAAAAGGATCCACATAAAAATTTTAATGCTAACTTTGCGTTATTTAAGCAAAATTTGGGACAAATGAGGCGAGAGTATCCTCAGGCACGAGCCACGACGCCCTCTCCTGATCTACTGATAAAATTACACAAATGCTAATGAAAGACGCTGCTCCGCTGAGATTAGCATCCTCTCTGAAATTGGACCTGTTTAGGGTCTAATTTTACTCCTTTACTCCCTGTCCCCATATTTCTTCAGCGTGGCATGAAATATGGATGCACTTTTCCTTTGTGCTATAAATCTTTAAAGTTTTCATGTTACATATTTGTGCCAGTTCCTTGAAAATTCATGTCACTTGTGATATTTGTAAACCTAGTATGGGTTTAAGTTTATTATTAGCAACGTACATTACTTTATGTTCACTCTGTAAGGCACTTTAATAATTCATGCAAAGAAAAATGGTCTTTTACAAAGAAAATGGGACACAATAAGCTGAAATAGTCGTGTAGGTGAAATATTTTTTTCCCATTAAATAAAGTTTCTTCAAAAACTGTTCGTGAAATATTAAAAAGTTTTGAATGTTGAAATGAAATATGTATGTATTTTTACTTTTACATAGCTTTAAGCACTGTAACAGATTTGCATTTTAATTTTCGCAAAGAGTTGTTTTAAAACAATTTTTCGTTTTTATTCAGTTTTCTTTTTCCGTTTTGTTAATTAAAAATAAAATAAAGTAAGATTAAGCGGTAATTAATGGAACGAAATCCTCTTTTAATTTTAAGTTAAAATAGAAATGCTTATAAAGATGAATAATAACAATTACGGCAACTACTCGTTCTTATATAATGAGAATATCGTTTTTCACGAATTTTCTTTTACTTTTCGGGTAAGCCAATTATCATTTATACAAGAAAATTAGACGAGTAACTTCAAGCAAACAACATTGGCCTAGAAAGAGTAAGATCATTACATATATCATAATGTTAAACTCTTAAAAGATATTCATTCAAATTAAACATTTCTGTAAACATATTCTTTTAAGGCTAGTCGTCGAGGCACAAACGTAAAATATAAACGCGACAAGTCGTGGGTTCGATTCCCACTCGAGATAATATTTTCATTTCCTCGCTCTGGTAACGAGACAAAGCGCACCGTGGAGTTCGCAATGCCTCCAGAATTGCCTTTTGCCTTTTCGAATTTGCCAGAATTCGACGAAAAGTGGGGAACGGAAATTTCTCAATGAGAACGGAGTGTCTTAACAATAGGGTCCCAGGTTTCTCCTGCCTACCATGCTATGTAGGATACAGTGTGAAGCTAAAAAATATTACTTTAAACTGCCGAACATACTTCACAAAATCATGTAATTTTACCCATTTTTTCCTTTTCATGAGTTAAATTTCACATCTTACATAACGCATCGGGGTCCCGTTTCATAAATGTTTACTTGATACGGCTACCGTCCCCGCTAATGAAACTCCTCCCTTTGTTATCTGTATACATTATTTATACTTCTAATTAATGATAGCCACATTCATTATAAAGTCGGTGTGCTTGTTATATAATAGTACGGACTGGGAGGACTGTGTGTGGACCTAACTATGAATATGGTAATATTAGTCAGATTATAGGACAACTTATATAACTATAAGCAAAACATAATATTAAAACTAAATTTTACAACAAATAAGTTTTTTTATTTGTCTTTCATGCAAGTAGAGCTATGATTAATATCTTATGAAACAAAAGCTTTTTTATTATAATTGTCATATAATGAAATCAATATAGGAGGGTGCTGACCAAATGGAATAAACAGAAAAAAAAATGTTCATATTCAATTGCAATATCTTGTTCTTACAACTAAATTACAATTAATATTAAATGACAAATAAATCCAACTATATCTATAAATATTAATATTACCTAAAAAAAATGTCTTAACTTTTCTAAAACAAAAATATTCAAATTTTAAATAATTCTATAATATACAACTGAAGATGGATTAAATGAAAAATCCTTTTAAGCCCACACATAAAATACACACGACTTGTTGAAGTTAATTTACGTATTCTCTTCCTACGTAAACGCTCATTAATGTTCGTAACTTATAACGTAAAGTTAATGTTGCAATTTCCATATATAAAGCGTCGACTCTGTTTTTATTAAAGTACTTTACCATGTGATCTTGGGATTTATAAAAAATATTTCAACTCTACTTTATGTATGGCGTTGCCTCGGAATCCTTCGCATGCGATAAATTTAATGAAAATCGGGATTTAAGCGGTTATTTTTGTACATAATATATGCGGAAATACCGTCGTTACATATCGTAGTTGCATTATGGCTTTTTATTTTGACTATTATTTTAAAATTGAAATGTATGTCAAGATAAAAAATAACGATTGTATTAATAACCATAGTAGGTATATGATATTTCCTATTTATCATCCAACATGAATGTGAAACGATTAAAACCGACCTAGATAAAAAATGGAATTTCCGCGTTCAATCATTTGATGATATAATTTTATAAATTTTTTTTTTTAAATAGTTAAAAAAATATATTTGAAGATTTCCAAACATAAAAAATCTAAAATCTTCTTGAAAGAAATGACCAGAGAAAGAGAGGCCATCCATGGTGCTACAATGGAACACCATGTGATATAATTGTTGTGAGTTCGATTCCTACTGATGTGAATTATTTTTAATTTTTATGTTCCAGTAGGTACCTACGGTAGTGCATCGTGTTGCATTGAGTTTGCCATCACAAGTTCGAGCGGAACGCGGAGTGACCGTCTCTTTGCCTACCGATTTCCACACTTTTTAATATTTCAATTGACGTAGAGACAATTATATATTATTACTATTATTTGAACTACAAATTACAGAAATTATTATATAATCTGAACTTTTTCCATATTACTTAACACGACAATGAGGCATTGCGAGATGTATTTATAAATCGAATAGAACCCAGAGCTTTTTGTCTAGCCAGAGTCCATACGTTATAAAAAAATATTAAATTACACAGAGGCAAATGCACCCATTGAAATACACATGCATTAAACAGTTTTATATTATAACAAAGTAATCATTATAATAATTACAGTTCCGTAATTAAATATAAAAATCGACTATTTATTCGCTTATCATTTAAGTGTTAAACGAATTAATAGTTACATTGACCGGCGCTTAAATCAATTTATTACTGTTTTGTATTTTTCACACTGTTTTTATAGTTTTTTCTTCTTCCTAGAACTGCAAATAAATTTATTGCTGGCAACTTGTTACATTTAATAAAATACTTTATAATAGTAAGTTTCTTATATAAAAAAAAATAAGCTTTATATTATTTAACATTACTTTTACAGCAGAAAAACGCAGTACAAACATTTTTCTGATTTATTTTATATCTTGGTCAATTCTCTCAATTTAAGAAAAATACCTATCTGTGATTAATTTGAAATTTATATATTTTCATGAATAATAGGAAAAATATTGTTTCGTAATTATGTGATATAAAAATATGAAAATATTATTTAAATGATAATTTCACTATAGTTTTCTTTCAATATCCACGAGAACCAAGTTAAAAAAAAAAACAGAATAAAACTTATATAAACAATAAATTGTATATATCAATTTACTACCCCTTTTTAATACAATACATTGAAATTGCTTATAATTATTTTGATAATGGACATAGTTGCAGAATATTAACACGAATCTATATTTTAATTGAGTGTGATAACAATTAGCTGTAAATACTAAGTTGTTTTTATATTTATATGGTAATAAAATCAATTTATATAAAACCAATTGCAATACAAAGTTCAACAGTTAAACGCAGTTCACTAAACTAAAATGAACCCATTGTTTAATAATCATTATTTTATCTACTTATTACGTGTATTTATTACTTTATTATGAAACATTTTACATATCGACAACCTAACAAGAGTGGAATAAATATTTTATGAAGTAATAATATTGCCTATGTAATCTTATAAAACTGGCGAAGTACGAGTCAAATTCACACGCGTAGGGTTCCGTACCATTATCTATGAAAACGGCAAAAATATCATGTTTGTTGCATGAGAGCCTCCTGCAATACATATATCATTTGTAAAAATTTCAACTATCTAACGGTATCTAGATATCATCACGGTTATAGTCTTCTAGGTTATAGAATATCATCTATCACGGGTTCATGAGAAAAAGCGTGGTAACAAACGGTCAAACATATAGTAGGTAATTGGGTCCCGTTGCACGTTTTTGAGAAACGAGAAGAAACCGGGAAAAAAGCTATAAAATAAAAAATATTTTATGTAATAAATTGTTTTTTTTTTTTTACGCAATTCGGTTATTAATTAAACCGAAAAACTTTATAAACAGGCTACTTAAAAGTTCAGAGTCATTACCAAAATAATAAATGTGATGAAAACATAAATTCATTTACGGCAACAAAGCCTTCAGCCTCGAGCTAACAAAGAAAGACGTTGTTTAATTATCTTTTATAATTTTTCTACTAAACGATTTAGAATAAATAAGAATTTTATATTTTACTTCAGTGGTCTGTAGTCCATTAGGGTGCACTTAGCAACCTCTTTACAATATACAGAGAGTAGTACTAGAGTACACAGTTCTGAAAATCCTTATACTTCATAGTTATTTTGCTTTTGCGACTTCGAAATAAAATCATTTGACTTGTTCATCCACTTCCGTTGCGCTTGGGAAACTTAAAGAAAAATATTTATATTTTTAAAATATTTGTATTTGTATAGTGTAGTAGAAATATGAGGAATGAACTGAGTATGTTTGTTTTGGTGTTTTGCAAACATTTCAAGACATTACAGTAACCTTTATAGTTGTTATTGTTAAATATTTACTGAATTAAGGGAAAAGCGTGTTGCTGTGAGCGCGACGATTGTGAGTTCGATACCCACTCCAGGAAATGAATTATTAATCAATAATATTTTAACTTATTGTTCTGGTAAAAAGGCAAAGCGCGGCGTTGGGTTCCGCTATTCAACACTACTACTTGTCTGGTATATGAAGGATAGAGCGTGAAATTGAAAATAAAATGTATCTATCGTCTCGTAACAAAGGTACCATGGATAAAGGCACCAGCTATTAATAACAAACAATGAATGAGATGATATCGTGAAATATGTAAAACAATATAGCTTTGTTTATTTATTTGATTGCTGGTTTATTTGGTTTGGTCTGACAATTAATTTATTTTGTTGCTAGTTTACTCATAACCTCCATACACATGCACCCATTCACTCACTCATTTATTCACTCATAACTAACTTTACTAAAGAGGAACAAACAATAACTAAAATTATTAATAATTTTGATATTTCTGTATTAATTAATTACTGAACAATCTGGATATTACGAAGGAAGACTATAATAATTTATTGATTTTTCGTAAATAATTAAAACTATTTTCGTAAATCAATGTGGAAACATGAATATAGAATAAACTCTATATTGACGCTTACTTCATATAATTAATTTAAGCTTCAATAGTATTTACTACGTTGTTTACAACGTTAGCTAAACAAAAACAACTCTAAAAATAAATTATAATATTCATATCACAAGGTGAAACTAACTTTTGACATATATTTTGCCACGATGACATTAGATATGTACGTTAAGTTCGTAGCTGTCTTTGTGTATCCGTCGGAAATAGTGCGACTGTCGCAGTGAACTATGGCACGCGAGATAACGTTATCATACGCAGGAAATTCGGTCATTCCTGCAATATTTACAAACATATCTTGTACGATATCGTCGTAATTGCTAACTCTATAATTATTATTTAATTTTTTTATAAATATTAGTTGTAGAATTATTGTTTGTTTTTGTATAGACATAACATAACATTATTTCAGTTTGATCAAGAATTAACCAAAGTTGTCATCTTCATTTAAGGTCAAGCTTATATCATTGCTATTTTCAGTGATTAACAACAAATGAAGCAATCGTAACTCTGCCCTCATCAATTAGGACAGGGAGTTAAGCCAAGTTCACTTAAATTTCTGAGGAAAATAATATACATCGAAAAGAACGCGATTTCTCATATAAATAAGCGTTTTATATTTCTCTTTTCCTAAGCATTAAAAGCAAAATAAAAAAAATGTATAATAAAAATACAAAATTCAAATGAAATAATAAAATTGCATGTGATTACATACAGGCAATTCAAACTTATTTTTCATTTCCATGAATTATGAACATCTCTCCGGGCTCGAGTATGTAAAAGAGCTCTATATAAAACTTTTCCAATATTTTTTCCACGTGTGTCAACTTGTGAGGGCATATCACGTCGACAAAAGTGATACTAGCATGAGTTACACGAATTTGTTGTTATTGAATAATACCTATAGAATTTTTAATCTTTGTTGCTATCGAAGAGTAGACAGAGTGAACCTGGGAACCTAGTGTTAAGACACTTCCGTTCCCAACTTTCCGCTAAATTTTCGAGGTATTGCGTGTGAGAGGCAGGGTGGCGAGTCAATTAAAATGTTAAATATTTCATTCCCCCTAATGGCAATTGAACCCACTACCGTCGAGTATCCAATCGCACACTTGTGCCGTTGTGCACCGATGGCCTCATCCTACTTTGTTTTCTTCTTGTTTCTCCACATATCGCCCATAAGGGAAGATAGAATATAACTAAATAAAATTATATCACATTTTTATAAACAAAACATGGAAATATTTAGTTTCTATTCATTTTACAATTTTTAGTTTTCACTGACTTTATTTTAAAGTTATTTTAACTTTTGTAACCGCTCTTGTTATGTTTATGTCAAGAAACTTTTTAAAAAGTTGTTATGTGTCCAACCAAAAGGAAACTCAAAGAATTACTTTTTATTTATTGTGTTTGAGGCCAATCGTGGCGCCGGGTCACAACCGTACAACTGTAAGCGTTACAGATTCGATTCCCACTCGAGATAGTGAAATCTTAAATCATTTTATTTCCTCACTCTGGTAACGAGGCAGAGCGCGGCGTTGAGTTCTATCCCTTAACACGCAATGAATGGAATGTCATAACACTAGATTCCCTCTGCCTACCCTGCTATGTGCAGGATACAGATAAAGCTAAAAAAAACAAAAAATATGTTTTTTCCTGCATAGCGGGGTGAAAGGTATCTATATACCAATAGGAATTCGAACCCATTACCTTCATAACGCTATCGAAACTTTCTCCTAAACGCACATAATAAACACGAATTCCCCACGCAAGATCTGAACTAGTATGTGTCCAGCTCGTTAGTGGTACAAGAGTGCAGTACGTACGTACCCTACATACAGACAAACTGGGTCGTTCGTATCCGGAGGACTATCGCCGTCGCAATTAACGCATCATCTGTTCACAACTTGCCTCTTATAATAATGTTTGGCTGTTTATATGACATGTTTGTATTTTCAATGACCCTTTCATCATTCTATAAACGCGCTTTGTATTGGGTAATATCGGAGTTCTAGTCTAAATGGTTTTTTTGATATGTTTTAAAGAGAGTTTGTTTCGAGAATCGAGAAGAGAAACTTGTATCTACTGATGAATAATATTATTGTTATACTTGAGGCGTAGTGACTTTAAACGCGGCGGTTGCGATTTGGATTCCCACTCGGGGAAACGAATTATTATTTATTAATATTTTAAATCTTTGCACTCAAAACAGTTCGAAAATCGGGCGGAACATCGGGAACGGAGTGTCTTAACTCTAGGATTCTGTTCCCGATGATCTGGTACGGAATCTTCCCTCTGCCTATACAACTATATGTGATACTACGTGAAGCTAAAAAAATATCACTTCAAAAATAAAAGATAAAATCACCTAAAAGTGAAATATAATTGTGTTCTAAAGCTTCCCGCTACCAATAAGATATCCAATCAAATAGATATCGATTCGGAAATAACTACATTTTCGTCCCAAGTGACCTTATAGTATAAAGGGGTAGCGTCCATTTAACACACAATTTTGTAGACAATTCGCTATTTGCACGATAAGCGATATCAGACAAAGTTAGGATTTAACACCATTTGTATTTCCCCGCATCAAACGCAGCTGTATGAAACGACTGAGCCAGCATTAAGTCAAACTTAGTGAATGCAACACTAAACGGATTTACGCATAGAATTCAATTTATCTTCAATTTTGTGCATTTTGATGGTTTGTTTTGTATAGCAGTTAGGATATACAATTTCAATTTAGGATTAATTGGGATTTATTATTTTAAAAAATTATAGTTGATAGCTATTTTTCGCTTTGTAGCTTAATGACTGATGAATTAATATAACGCCTTGAACATTGTTTGTTAAACGACAGAATTCAACGCCGCACTTTTTTTACAAAAACGACACAATCAAAAAGGTTATTTCCCTAAATAAAGATATACATATGTATACGATAGGTAAGCTTGCTTACTGCGCCACGATAGCTAAACTTGATATTAGACTTAAATCAAGTTAAAAGCAAATGTTTATACTTTTCCAAAAAGAGTAACTTACCAATGAAGCTTTCTATGTTATAATATTTTCTCTATGTATAATATATGCCTTTCATGGGATTAAATCCCATTTCAGGTAAAGTGTACATAAATATTTTCATTCTCCCCAAGTCTTTTACGAAACACGCGGCGTAGAGTACTCTTTCGACGCGCAATATCCGTGTATAATATCACGAAGTATACGTGTACGTATATGCAAAGAAAATAAAAAAAAAATTGGAATTTTAATATAAACATAAAATAGTTTCTTAGTTACATATATGTTGAGAGACGTAGCAACAAATCTTGATAACGTTTTTAACAGATAAAGCTAAAAATGTTATCACGTTTATTAGATCAAATTTCATTTTAATTAAAATCGTCACGTAAAAGAAAAAAAACAATCTTATTTAATAAGCTAGATTTTATTACCTTACTTAATATAATTAAGTGGCCTTCTTCTAAAAGAGAATCTTATATTATAACAAAATTACTTAGGCATATAATGATTTTTCTTTGATTCTAATAAAAATGTAAATTACGCCAGATACTATAAATATTAATATACATATATATCAAATCAATATTTGTAATACCTAACATAAAATAGTATAATCCATATCAGAGATTTTAACCAGCGAAAATATTTTCAACATTGCCGAAGCCACACAATTTCCTGCATAAAGAAACTCTTTGGATTCATAGTATTTTTCTCCGAAGTGAAAGTCGATCCGTTCATCTACAAGGGCGTTGCCGTCGCCTTAATAGTTCCCAGTCTCGACGAGCGAGCAAATCTGTTGGAACCGTCGCATTCACACTTTAAAATAACTTTCTTCAAACGACATCTTCTTTATTCCAGCCATTGAGCTCTGTTATTAGATAGACGCGTTTACCTACGTCGTTACGGATCTATCTTTAGATCGTTACTTGAGCTATCCTGAGATTGTAATATTATTAGTTAAATAAAAATATTACCTATAGGTACGTTTTATTTATTTATAAATTGAGAATTTTACCGTAAAAGCTTCTACTGTTAAGTTAAATTTATTTAATATAGAGTTATCCATCAATGTCGTACATGATGTATGTGGCAGGTATTTTCTAAACTTATAACCTCAAAATAGTTATATTATTCCTTGTAATACAGCACTTTATTTAATTGATTCGCAATATTAGCAACATATTATATGTAATGTGTCATCATTACATTAAATTACTTTTAAAAAGTCTTTGATTGGTGTTACACGATAAAATGAAAATAAGAAGACTATCAGTTTAAAATGGTGCAAACTAATCAAAATTCTATATAATGTAGATAGATTAAAAGCATTTGATACCATAACACCCATTAGATATCTCAAAGCAACAATAGTAATACTATACAAAGTAATTTCCACGGTTCAAACATCTCGAGTTTCGATTAAAATGATAATATTTGCTTGTGTCGCTCTTAATCCTGAATCTCCATAACAAATTAACGAGAGAGTCAGTCAAGTGTCACGTTGACGTGCCTCATCGCACGGAGTGACATTACACGTATGCGGTTGACATCGACTCCTAATACTCCAGAGAAGCGTTCGTTATACAAACACCGTCACGTCACAGAAATAAACAATTTACGTCACCATTACAAAGGAAGAATGGGAGGAAGACGTAGGATTACTGTATTGATTAATATTAATTGTGAAAAGTTGCGACTAGATCTGTTCCATCAACACAATTAATGTGCCTTTTGGGAGTAATCACCGTTACAGCCTTTTAGTTCTTCTGTATTTTCACGCTAATTAAACTCATTTGTTTTTATTTTATCTGTGCTCAATTATTTATTTTTGACATTTTTTTGATGGCTGTTTTTACCGCTAAAATGCGAGTGATTGACTGTTTTAAATTTGGAAGATGTATAAAAAATGCAAATATCTTCCTTATTTATTTTACGTAACCAAAATGCAGGCTTGGTTCGCGCGTTCGTTGATTCCAGTTTCGAGCAATTATGCACCTGATGTAATTTCGCGTCGGCTCCGATAAGATACCAGTTTATTATGGATACAGTTAATGTCCCCAGACATTTTGTTCATTCAAATGTACTATAGTGGTAGAGGTAAATGGGGATTTGTACCTGTAAATGCTAATGCAATTTAAAGCTTCAAATGTAATAATCTAGTCTGTCAATTCGTTTATTAATTATATTTCTTATCTTAAAAGCTTTAGACATTATTTAAAAGTATACCAAAAGACCTCTAACTATTATTTTATTATTACGAGTATTATTAAATTTAACTATAGTTTTTATAAGTTCCATATATTATATTTATAATTTTTTAATTACTTGCAAAACAAATAAGAAATCTACGATGAAATTATTTCGCAATATAGTTTCCACCGCTATTTATTTTTCGCCGTCATATGTTTATTTTCCTTTCAAATATTCGCTCTGTAGACGTCTCGTTACATTGCACTCGAACATTAACCCTGGTTGGATTCAAGAAATTTGTTTGCTGATTTATTTAGTTACCAAAAAGATTAAAATTTGTATAGACTATATGTATCTTTTTTGTCTTCGGTTATAACAGGTATATAGATATAAAATAAATTATTCCTAAAAATCTAATCACGCTGTATTCTGCATATGAGTGGGGTAGGCAAAGGGAACCTGTGAACCTAGTTTTAAGACACTTTGTATCCATTAAGAAGGTTCCGTATTCACTTTCCGCCGAATTCTGGAGACATGCGAAATGGCGGAATTTAACGCCATAAAAAAGGAAATAATATTTTTTTTACCTATATTTTATTACTAGACATAAGTATGTATATATAATTGTAACTAAGAGATTCATACTGTATTTACACAATAAATCCTCTTAAATTGACAGGATTGGTCACTAATTTATTGTTTCGTATCCTTATTTCATTTTAATTAACAGCTTCAACCATTTCGACATGTTTACACAGTATGACGGCTCTATTAATAATTAGTTAAGATAAAGAAGTGTTGGCTGTTAATTTAAAATAATTAATTAAATCTCTGAACTATTTTCAACCAACTCAAGTGTATGCCGACGTAGAGACTTTATGTAGAATTTACTTTTTCTTTTTTTCATTCACGCTGAGACACCGTTCCCAATAAGACTCTTTCGATCCTCAAGTAGGAATCGAATTCACAACCTGTCACCTTTACAATCGCACGCTTGTGTCTAAATAATATATTTTACATATATTTATATGTATTTAATAAATATCTCCATATGTAGCAGCTTTGATTATATGCAATTGCTTTAGATACATTATAAATAAATACTGAATAACTTCGATGGTGTAACGGTAATGTAATTTCTTTCTTATAGGATATATTTACCAACAGTTTACCTCACAAATCATAATATAATTACTATGTAATTTACGATACTCGCAACAAAATTGTAATTGACTGTCTGATGTAATACCACCTGAGCTAATAAGAAGCTTTAGGTATCGCCAAGCTTTCCTGTGATATATATGTAGGTACCTATTTTGCTTGACAGTGTTACAATCTGATGCAATAAACATTGTTGTTACACAATATCTCAATTATCACATCGGAAACCTACTGTTAAAACACTGCGTTCTCCATTTTCTTCTCTCTTCTCTTCTCTCCATTCTAGAGGCATTGCAATTCGGCTGAAAGTGGGCAACGGAGTGTCTTAACACGAGGCTCGCTCTGCCCACCCTTCTGTGTGCGGGATTTCATAATAGCCACAAAAATGAGAATGCTATAAAGACAGCGCTTTATGTGTTAATACTTATTTAATCTATAATATTATGAATCAACAAATAATATCAATTAGAGTAAGCTAATTAGCTATCTAAGCGTGTGTTAACGTTTATACTCATGTTTGTGGTGGTCGCCTTACATTATGAGATAAACATTAATATCATTACATACAAACTCATGTCTGTCTATAAAACGTATTACATAAGTACCTATACTGCTTGAAATTATTGAAAATTTAACATTTTTTTTTACCCTTTATGAGTAAATCTAATATTATGTTTAAAAAAAATAATGGAAATATTTCAGAATGGTAATCGAACTCACTACCACCGATGTTGCGTAAAATTAGACACTACCTAATTGAATTACCTTCGACGCCCTAGATTCGACGGCCGCTATCATTTCAGAACTTCATTTTACCTACTATATAAGCTCGAGTTCAAAGTCCAGAAACGAGTCAATGTTTATATTACTAATAATATTTACTGTATTCATAAAAATAACTAGGGCTTTAGCTCCCGATTGCTAAAAACTTCATACTATGATACATCACTATTGTTATACAATTTTAGAATGTGTCAATGGGTTTTCCTTGTCTATCCTGCAGAATAAATTAAATAAAAGTCCATATTATTGTTTTATATGTAATACGAATGTTACGAATACGTAAATACGTAAGAAAAAAATATAATATATGTCGTTAATTATCTTTGATATACAATTTTTTTTACCTCCGAGTGGGGGTCGAACTCAGATCCGTCGCGTTTACTGTCGCACGCTTGTACCAATGGGGCACGTCGGTCTCGTGATTTTCAATGATAAAACTACTTAATTAAAGAAGGGAACAGTTGTTTATAAACGTATTCTAACTCGATTGAAACATTTCAAATAAACAAACAAATACTTATCCGGAAACAGGATAGTCAACACTTTTGATTCTCCAAGTTAGCTAACAAGGCGGAACCTTATAAAACGCTACCAACTCTTAGCACTGTCCCCAGGGTACTTACGTTACCGCTATACGCGCGCCGATTTTGTAACGTCTAATAAGTATACTATAAAGCATCGATTTTCTCACAAAACGGAGTTGATCCTTTTTCAATAAAAATCACATTTTCTTTCGCAAGTCAGTTGTTGGTGCCTGGGTGACATTCATGGCGGAGTTTAGTGACTTCCGAAGAAGCAGGTTATCAGACGAGGCGGGGGTGGGAAACGGGCGGGCTGAAGGGGGAGAGGGGGGGACGATGGAGGGAAACTGGGTACAAGTGGTGGATCGCCCCCGCATTCGCGTCCCGGCTATCGACGCGTCTGTACGCGCCCGTCCGCGTCCCTATTCGCTGATTTATTTACGCCGCACGCGTTCTCTATTTACTAAGTTGCTGGGTGTTTTCAACTACCGTTGGAAGGTTCGTTGTGGCTAAGAAGTGATATTGTGGTTGTTTTGTTAAATATATTCATTTTGTTTCATTTTTGTGTTCAATCATACGAATTATGTATTAGTTTAACGAATCCATACAAATACTGTACAAAAATACATACATTTTCTTATTCTTAAAGATATTTATGTAAACATTAGTAAAATTGTACGAGATTTTTCTCATATAAACACAAAAAGTGGTTATCATATTCTCGTTAAAATAACATTTGGCATTCCACAAATCCATTTTATAACATCCTATACTCGTATACTCGTATAAACTACGATATAAGCTGAATTGGTTAGTATCTCAAACGGAAAGCTTCAATCGATAGTCTCTATTTATAAAACGTCATCTTGCGATCATTTTTCAACATCAGGCTTCTAATCGAATGTCTATTTTTCACGCGGTAGACAATTCTTTCAGTCGCTGATAGAGGATTATCCTTTGTACGGGCTTTAGTTAATTAAATGTTAATCTATGGATTATTGGTACATATGTGCCTTATTGTTATAGCTTAATATTAAAAAAATAAATAAAAAAAAAACCTTCCAAAATAATTTCTAATATATTTTTTTCATTATTATGTTTACTTTTGCTTCCAAAATGGTAAAACATGTCAGTTGTTCCGTAAATGTGGTGGCAGGTATGTAGGAGGCTCGATCTACTTAGATTATTTTTATTAGAAATACCACGAACATGGCAAAAGCAAGATTTCTTTAAGTCTAGTTTCTAATTCTTGTGTAAAATTTTTGCAATTCTGAAGTATCTAATTAAGCTTTTTTCTACGTAGATTAATTCTTTTCATACTAAAAAAATATTGATATTATATGTTGTAACTTTAACTAAATATATTAAAAAAAAATTATGTGATTTTATAAAATAGCATAATATGATCAACTTTTTTCGAAAGTGCAACAGAATTTCAAATGTTTTTTTCGAAAAGTCACTGCAGAATTTAAGTTGAAAGGCAATAAAAATATCCCGATTTGGTTAACATGTTTTACAACTTTCTTGATAGGTCTACATATCTTACATTACAGCAATGAGCAAAGATTAAAAAAAAAACGCTTAAAAGTATTTGTGCCACAGTACGCGCCCATGTCTTAGGGAATAAATTACTACTATTACTTAAATACACTTATCGGCATATATTTTTCTTAAATTTTCGTACTTGAAATCAAATTGCAACAAAACAATTTATATTGAAAGAAAACTGTAATAAGCGTCTTGGAAAAGTGATATAGCTTAAAATAATATTAGAAACGTAAAATCAGTGATTTCTAAACTAAACCCAAACGTATAGCATCAGAGATCTCACTTTCAGAAGAGCAGCCAGCACAAAACGTGGCAATCCGTTGATAAAATTTTTCATTCCAAAGCTCCAGCTAAAACCGCAATAATCACGGGAATACTATCTCATTGTTCAAAAGTAGACAGAAAGCACTTCACAAAACACTGGCTGGTCTCGCTATTTGGAATTACCAGCGTGCAACGGCGCAGACGGTTTTGTTTTGATCTTTTACTCAAGATGGTATCGTTGTGACGATTTAGTTTCTTATGAGTTAATATTTTTTGAAGACCAGATTTTTTGTCTTAATTTGTATATATTTTTAGTAGTATTTGGAACTTTAAAACTATAAACAAAATAAAAAATACTTTAAAATAATAAATTAATCTTCTATTACGATGAACATAATTAAAGTATTACAAACCAGACGACCGTACATACAAGTGGAGCGCATATGTTTAATTATTTGGGTCGAGCGTGGAGAGACGTCGCAATCTTAAAAGGAACAAAGCGGCAAAGACCCCGATCTCATTAATATTGACTTCAAATGTGATTATTTACATATCTCGAACAGTTAAGTTATAAACGACGCGCTGACCTCTGCCCCGCGTCCCGCACCCCGCGTCGTGATGAGCGCCAATAAATATCAATTATGTTTGTTTTATATCGTTCGTGTTTATATACTGCTAATCGTCAAATAAACATGCCTAATATTTAAATACAAAATTTGCAGTATTTATACGATAACTTATTTTGCTGGCAAACTGTGTAAGTCCAATTAATTACCAAGAAGTAAAATTGTTAACAAAAATAAATCTTAATTATAGTAGGTACTATCTATATAATGTAATTACAGCATTATGTAGCTACCCCAAATTTTGAATTATGCGTATCCCCCTTTTTATAAGTATACTGCGAAGATACCATTAAGAAGAAATACGGTAACGTGAACCTGCAATTTTCCAACCATTTCGTTTTCATTCAAATTTAAAATTAGGCGATATTCATTCAGCACGCTTCACCGAATTATCTCAAGATATCGCGGTTTCAAGTCCCGTCTTGGTTCCGTTCAATCGGAAATTTACAGCAAATTGGGCGTGGTCGAAGGAGAGTGATGGGTGTGAATTTGACGGAGGTTATTAATTAAATCGGCGCTGGGCTCACGGTCTAGAATAGGGGAGAGTTGTAATTAATATTTTGAAATAAGCTATCGTTATCGCTACCAGGTATATATATACGGAAATATGATATTATTTAATTATTTTGGCATTCTTAATTGGCAATCTTAGCTGAACTGATTGATAGAATGATTTTTTTAACCTTAAAAACGTTTAATTCTATTAATTCTAAATGTTGAACTTTGTATGAAAAATCGACGTGTAATCAAACGAACTAGGGCGGATCGCTAATGAGTAATAAATAAATATACCTATTTATTTTATCGCTTATTCCATAAAAAACGTGGTTTTCAAGAAATCAATATATTTATTTAAATGATTTTACAATATCTAAAGCGGACTTATTTAGGCTGAATTCACAAAGCTCTGTTGTTAATGAAGAACAGAGCTTTGTGAATTTCGGAATGTACACTTTTCTATTTGGAATTGCAATTGTTGCTTATTATATATAATCCTGGCGTTGTAATACAGTTGATATATTTTCAACTGATATTTTATGCTATAAAGGCCAGTAGTGGCGCAGGGGCACAACCGTGGTTGGTGACAGATTGGGTGGTATCAAACCCACTCCAAGAAGACAAACAGACAAAACTTTTAAAAATCATTGTAAATAAAAGCTTGTAATAATGGCAACCTAGCTCATTGCGGCGGTTCTTAAATATGGTTTATGAATCGGATTAGCAGTTTATAATAAAATTTTATAGTTTAGTAGTACAATAATATAATTCTGTCACTTAAAATAGTTCGAGAAACATCTCGAACGCATTATAACATAATGATTTTTTAAGAAAAAATACGTGTGCGTATATTTAATTACAATATTTACTTTTAAATAGGGCTAATTTACAGTGTATATTAAAATATAAACAATTGTTTTCAAAAATAACATAAAGAAACCTAAAAACACAGTATTCATTAATTTGAAGAATTCTTAATCCTACAAATTCATTTTATTTATATAAAAATTCAGCAATTCCGTCGATACCATCATTCTTGGTGGAAAACTTCGCTCATTTGATGCCCAAGGAAAGACCTACTTCGTGAAACAAGTTTTTCAGCTTAACTCTCGAAAACTTTCCATTCAATACCGTTTAACTCAAAATTAGAATACAGTCGGCGTGAGCGGGAAAATAATTCGAATTTCGCTAAATGTGCCTTTCTTATTCTTTGTTCATCATTTTGTAACAACTTTTATTGCGTTTTTAAAGGCTTCTTAATAACTTTCTGTATTCTTAATTCTATGGAGACCAGTTGTGGCGCAGGGGCATAAATGTGAGACAATAAACGCGACATGTTTTGGGTTCGATTCCCACTCGTTAATATTTCTTTTTCTTCGCTCTGGTATCGAGGCAAAGATAAGAGAGAAAAGAGAAGAGAGGCGGGAAATGCAAAACAGTGACTTGCCACTAGGTTCCTTTTGCCTATCCTGCTGTGTGTTTTCACTTATTTTAAAATACCGTTCAAAACATCATTAATTCAACAAATAGTATAATTAAATATGCACGTCATAATTTGGGCGTGAACCTCTACGGCTATATTAATTAATTCCCGATAGTTGTAGAAAAATGTTTAATGTAAAGCTATTTTCAGAATTTTACTCTGTTGTAAAATACGTCAACATATTTATTATTATTATTAAATTATGAAGCTATATAACTTTTCATTCACTCGTATATAGGCGTAGGACAGAGAGAAGCCCATCCCAGAATATTTCGTAACAAATTTGAACTGAAAAATTTACAAACCTGACAAAAGGATTTGTTTAAGGTAGAGCGGACAAATTTAGAGATTTTTTTACTATTTTGCATTTTCTTATATTAAACATAAAAACATCTATTGTGGTGATACACTAGAGACACACATACATTAGAGGTATCTCTACTTTACATTTTCATTTCGTACATGAAATGACTCCGATCTGACTTCCAAATGACCACTGGAAACTAGCACACCGCCTCCCCCTAGAAAATATATATATCCCCTCGATCAATCTCCATAGATATTCTTTAAATCGTAGGTTCTTGCTTTTTCCAAATTTGTAGGTTATTCAAATAAAAGTTCATGATGTATCATGGTGCCTACGTAATTCACACAAACTATAGAATATGTTAAAAGAAATAAATAGAGTTTATCCCATTTCAATAGATTTCAATTGGGGATGTCCCGGTTAGCAATTGAACTGTTTACGCAAACTACCTTACATCCGGTAATCCATTTCCGTTATGTTTCTAGAATTTTAATAAAATATCGCTTATCTCTATGAATATAAAAAACATTAAACTATGATTAATCTATCGTTTTACAATATTTAGCAAAACAACCATTTAAAAAGAGTATTTAAATTAAATTTATATTTTATTTATTGGTTACCATTTTTCCAGCTACAACCGTAAATGGCTAATAGCACAAAAAGTGAATGAAATTTAAGTGACATTTTTTTTTAATATTTCAAAATGACCATGTGGTGGGTGTTTTGGGTAACTACGTTCACTCTTCTAACAAACGTCAAGACTTCCATTTACGACGATGACTACGACACATACACTAGGACCTACGATTTTTCAACATCAGGTAAGTTATTTGACATTAATTGTAAATGCGTAAATAACTCGTGTAAAAGGCCGTCGTGAAGCAGTGGATCTAGGAAAGAATGGTTATTGGTTCGATTCCCATCGAGAGAATGAATTATTGTCATTTCTGAAAAATTGAACGAAATATGGGGAAGATAGTGTCTTACAATAGGTTCTTCGTGCCTAGCTCACAGTACTCGTGATATAATAATAACACGTTGTCATCAACAATCTTAATTTAACAAAGTTTGTTATAATTTTGTTAAGGAAGTGCTGACAGTGTAACTTGCAACAACAGCGAAAAAGACAAATATAATTTATAAAAGATAATTCATTAAAGAATGTTAATAAAAATCAAATATTCAAATCCAATTTTTATACAAAATTTCAATGTTTCAATCAAGTATCGTGTGATGTCATTGATTAAAACGACGTATGTGTCAGCTGTGCAGTATAATCAACGACTAGAATGCTAAACAAACTGACGCTAAAGCAAATTGTTTATATTTACAAATTTAATTCAATCGATGTTATGTAACAAGTAAATATATTAATATTTATTATTAATAAGATAAAATTATGGTCAAGAATAATAATAAGAACAATATAAGAATGTAAAGACCATCAGGGCGCTGAGGTTTAATAGTAAACGCGATGGTTCACCCATTTTACGCCGAAATCTGGAAAAATAGCGTGTTGAGAGGAACTCAACGCCGTGCTATAAAAACATTGAAAATTTAATTTGCTCGAGTGGAAATCGAACCTACAACCTATCGCCTTTACAGTCACACGTTTATGCACCACGAATGGCATCTGTACTAATTAAAAGTAAAAAGCATTGTATATTCTTGTCAAAAGTTACATGTGTTAAGTTTTGCTTTAAGAACAAGTGGGGAACACGTCGTCGCTTGTTAAACTTCAAGTTGCAGACAAAAAAGCGTTCTTGTTTAACTTTCGCAAGTAGTAATGAACTTTTTCTTTTACGTCCAAGAGTATTTGATTTTCTTTAACGTTTGTTGAACCTGGATCAATTTAATTTTAAGGCCAATTTTTTTTGTTTTGTTTCTAAAGATTTAACCCATGTTAATTAAATATTTAAGGGGTGACCTTCGAGTATATAGTATCAATGATATTGGAGGAAGGTCACGTAAAAAGCATGAGGACTTCCTGGAGGTCATGTAGCGTTTGGCGCTCCGTTCTCTCTGCCTACCCCACTAGGGATACTATAGGCTAAGTGCGGCGTTAATTTCCGCCACTCAACTTACAATATCTTTTACAATTAGGGATAAACCGTGACCCTAAAAGGTTAGATGATGGAACGTAATTTAAATCGTAATCGTTACTTAAATAATCTTAACAGTCCGAAAAATTAAAATATTTAATATTGAAACATTACATCTACTAGGAATTGATCTTAGAACCATTGCGTACTAAACATGACTGAGCTACAATGTCGTTTTTTTAACATTTTATATTATACTAGTGGACCCGGACGCGGCTACGCCTGCTTATACTATAAGAATATTTATTAACTATATTATTTTCAGTTTTCAATAGAATTAGTAAGAAAATATAAGCTTAAATAATCAAAAAGAATAATAAGTAGAGACTATTATTAGAAAAAAATATCTGAGAAATTGAAATGAACCAACATAAGAAGTAAAAGTAACTAAAAGATATTCTTAATATTAGAAACAGTACCTAAAAACTACCTAAAAGGATAATTTTTGCCAACAATATCAAATAAAATAAGAAGAGAATCATAGTTTATTTTAAATTAATTATAAACAGCAAATAAAGTTTGAAAATTTACAAAACCGTCAACGTCATCTGCCCGTTCGCGTCGGTGATACTATGCCGCCCGAAGGCTAGGTCATTTCTAATCAGTGACATCTCCTTAATTATTTATTAGAATGTTATACAGTAAACTATAATTTCAATCTAGATACAATGCTAAAAGTGACTATTATATTTATTTTCATAAGAATGAATGTCAAAATGTCGCGGTAACGGTTGCGTAGCGACGCGACGGTTGTTATTAACATATCCGAATAAATTGCATGTCAAATTAGAAAGTATTTTAAAATATTAATATATATGTGTAATGTAATGTTATATAGCCTATAGCACTCCTGAAGAATGTAGCTTTCATACAAAACAAAAACATAGTAAATCGGACCAGTAGATCCAGAGATCTTAGCGTTCAAACAAACAAACAAACAAACTCTTCCGCTTTATTATATTAAGTACTAGTGGACCCGGACGCGGCTACGCCTGCTTCAACTATAAGAATATTTATTAAATATATTCATGAAATTATTTTCAATTCTCAATAGAATTAGTAAGAAAATATAAGCTCAAATAATCAAAAAGAATAAT